>PVKZ01001437.1:0-90000 GCA_004027375.1 Macroglossus sobrinus | reverse complement strand
GTGCTCAGTAGTATAAAGAGGGAGGGTGTGAAGAAATATGCATCCGGGTGGGTTATATTTTAAGTAATTGAAACAACTCTAATGATAACAGCAACAATAACAGGAACTAGCATATACTGAGAGTTTACTGTGGTCTAGGCACAATTTTAAGTGCTTTACGTGCAAAGATTAATTCTCACAATAGTCCTGTGAGGTGGTATTATGATAATTCTCCAGTTTGAGAGGAGAGGAGGCTGAGGTATGGAGGGTTAACTTAGGTCATATAGCTGGGATGTGGGGAGTCAGCTCGGCAGCCCAGGCACCCCGATTCCAGTGTTCCAGTCTCTGCATTACACCTGCGTGGCGTGTGAAGGGCTCCCACACATCTTCCACTCGCGATTGTGAGGTTAATTCTCAGCCAGTTTTTAAGTGGCTCCGTGTCTTCCCTAAGGGACTGGCTGCAAGAGGTGGTGATCGTTCCTTCTGCCCTGAGGTTTTCATAAAGTCTTTTTGCCGGTGGAATATTTGTAGCCGAAGCCATTTGGGAGACAATGAGGCGCTTAGGGACAGAGCGCCGCTGTTCCACTGATGACACAATGTTCTGTGTGCCACGGTGTCGAAGGGGGCCGACCGTGCTTTCTCAGGCCCGAATGATTGAGGGGCGAGAGTGAGCGTGTGAGCAGATTGCAGTTTAATCTTGGACAGATCAAGGTAATTTGTACAGACCAGCAAGTATTTCAACTTGACTAGGAGGAAGGATGTTACCTTTGAAAAAAGCAGAAAAATACTAAAGTTTATTTTGTGTGCAAAACAAAGGGTCTGTCTGTGAAGTCGGCAGTGTCCAGGTGATTATTTTCAAAGAAAGATGATTTCCAGAGTGAGATTTTAAAGCCATATACAGGTCTGACTTGATGGGAGCCCTTTCCTTCTTTTTCACTGCGCTCACGGTGTCTTCCTAAGGTCAGCCAGTGATTCCTTCTCAGTGTCTGTCAGATGTGACACTTCTCAGATTCACTACTTGCTCCCTTGTTCCAGGACCTTCTCACATCCGATTTATTTTACAGCAGCAGCTTTGAGGCTGGTCTCCCTGCCATTTGTCCCCTCTCCCTTCCTGCTTCCTGTACAGTGGTGGCCAGATTAAAAACCCCCACTGCCCTCCTGAGGTAGCAAAAATTAAACTCCTCCTGACAGAGCCCTTCAACCACGGTACCCTTTCCCCATATACTTTCCATCTTAATTCTTACCGCTCAGTTCGACTTTTGTTTACCCATCAGCTCCTTCCTGATGTAGGTATGCTACTTTAATAGCGCATCATTTATCATTTATGCTCTCCAAGAACTTAGAGACTTTTAATCTTGTTTTCTAGATGAGGAAACCAAGAGGCAGAGAGGGGGAAAAAAACACAGAGGAAATGACACACAGGTGCAAAATAATTATTTTTCAAGTGAATAAGTGAATGCATGAAAGCCAGCCATTAAGGAAGCTTGTCTAGCACCTGAGCCTGGGCCAGTCCGATTCCAGATCTGTCGCCTTGCTTCCTAGCAATGAGTAGTTCCACTGTACTCATTTCCTGTCAGCTTTTTACTCCAACCACGAGTGATGCCTTCTTCACACGTTTGCTTCCAGTCATTTCCTCAGCCTGGACTTTGGACCATTGCCTCATTTTCTTGAGAACACATGACAGAACTCCCACTGGTTAGCACTTTGACACCTGGACCGCTTTTTATCTGCGCATTCCCTCTGCACTCTTGTATCATGTATGTGACACTTAGATACTGACTGGTGACGTTCCTAACCACGTGTGTTTGTGTGTCTTCGCAGTTAGACTCGTGGCTCTCCGGGCAAGGGACTGGGTATGGTAGATTAAATGTCAGACAGACTTGGGTAGTGGCTGTGCCCACAGACTTACTGTCTGTGCAATTTGGGGTAAAAAAGAGCTTAACTTCTGCTGGACCCCAGGGTCCTGTCCTTCCAGCCTTGCTGGTAGGAGTTGTGAGACTTACCTGAAGGGTCATGCATGGGACAATGCTGCTATAGTCACTGGCACGTAACAGGTGACCAAAATAGGTAGATTCTTTGTTCAGTTAATTAATGCTTTTTTAGTTGCAAATGGTCTGCTAATTATATACACGAATACATCTACCCTGTGTGCTGTATTTAGTGTAGAATTGTCTCCGTAGGAATGATGACCATTCAGGCACTGTTAGATCCACTTACAACCCACATATTAGAGAAGGTACAGTTATCTGGCAGATACGACAGTTAAAGAGTTGCTAGGTCTGGGGGTGTTTTGAATTATCTGCTGTATTTAATTTACCTTTATTGTGCCTTTGCTATGTGTGCATTAACATTTTTGTTATGTACTTTTTTCCCCTTCGTGTTTTTTACTTGGTTTAGTATTTTTTCTTCTTTCTGTTTTTCTTTTCATTCTCATTTGTACTTCTCTTTCAGGATAACTTTTGTCTCTTCTAGGCATGACATCTGTCACTGGAGAGGTGTTTTCTGCCTGTTCTTGGCTCAGAGTCATGTTCATCTTAGAGCTGGTTGTCTCCTTTTTTCAGCAACAGTTCCTGAGAGTTCCTTCCAACACACATCAGTGGAAGGGGAAGACTTGGGAGTGGGGACCGTGGTCTCTGCCCTGGAGCTGTTTGTCCTTCAGGGGACAGCACCTCGGAGCAGCAGCCGTTCCCACCACACCAGCCACAGCTGGTGCTCGGGGGTCATACTGTGCCACACTGAGCTACTTTAGGTGGGTCATATGTAAGTAGATGCAGACATGCCCCCTAGCAATTTTTATTTCGTTTAATTTAGTGAAAACTCAGTAAGCCCCCTATTTGCTGGGAATACAATGTGAATAAACTACTATCCCTGCTCTAAAGAAACTTGCAGGGTAGTAGGTACACAAACCACGATAAAGAAGTAGTAAGGAAATTCTAAATTACAGCAACTTAAAAATTTCATGCTCTCTTTTTGAGCAGTAGATGCTAAATCATCATTTAGCATAATTTAGTTTTAGTCTGTGCAGTTTTGCATTCTGCTTTTTCACCTACCTTTGTAATCTTAGAATTTTTTTTCATAATGCAAGTAAATGTTTTGTTTTGTTTTGTTTTTTCAGCGACTAGCGTACATTCCTTTGAGCAGCTGTTCCACGATTTACGTGCCTCTGTCTTAGAGACGGCCTCATGAACAGTCTTGTGGAGAAGGCCCTGGTAGGGAGTGAACTCGGTGACAATGCGCTGGTGGGAGTCAGTTCAGCTGAACATACAGTGGAAGGCAGTTTTCCTGGATTTTTTTTTTAATTGAGCAGCAGCTGGGGGGACTTAGGAACAGAGACGCTGGGAAATAGGGGAACCCAGTGGTAGTTCATATGCAGTTTTAATTTAATTTATGACATATTGGAAAACTGATCTTCTATGGAGGAGAGGCTTGTGCCACTAAATGCTGTTTGAGGCAAGTGGGACCGTTCTAAGCTTCTGATGTAAATAGAATGGCTGTTGATGTAAATAGACATTTAAGGACATGAGGTAAATCCGAAGGTAGAATGAGCAGGGCTTGATTCCTCCTTGGCCCTGTGGAAACAGTCGGCTTCATGGTGGGAGCGCTGGGATTGCAGAGCAGTGTGCCTCTGATTCAATGGAAAACGAGCAAGCATGAGGGCTGAAGAGAGTGAATCCAGCGCTAGACTGGTTAGCGCTCTCTGAGGACTGGAGAAGGGGGCAGCTTTTCCTCCAAGTAGGTTGTAATGGAGAACAGCAGAGGACCAGCAGTCAGGAATTTTCCTGCTCCAAAGTTCTGTCCTTTCCACATTTGTAAATCTTTCTGATGAACATTTGAGTTTGTTTCCTCATGTAAAGAAAAACAGAGAGAGTGATACCTACTAAATGTGGTTACTTTGAAAGGTAAATGGAACATACTGTGACAGTGCCATAGAGGCTGTCTTCTGTTACTCTGATAACGAGTTATTGTGTTCAGCTTTATGTCTTGCGACTTTGACTTTCTGTCTTCCTCATAACCCTTCATCATATATTATCGGGATTATATTCCAGGGAGAGATGGAAGCCATGCCTCACTCCACCATTACTCAGTTTTCCCAAAGGAAACGGGCTCTTGGAGCCAGTGAGAAAGAAGGTGAACCCATCATTGTTTCAGTGGGATTTTTTCCCATGTCTCCACCTATTGAAAAGCGTATTCGTATGTTTTGTAAGACTCCCCTTCAAGTCTAATTTGATGTCAGAAATCGCCATTATTGCTAAATTTATTACACTTTCACCTCTTTTCCCCGAGTGATTCATTATGGAGTCCTGGAACTGCAACTGTGTTTTTGTTTAGGGAGGAGTCGGTGGCGAGGGAGAACTTGGGGATGACTTTTAAATAAGAGAACTTTGTATTATATTTATCTGTCTGGAGGCAATAAATCTGTTTTAGCAGATTAAATACAGACTTCTTTATAAAGCCCTGTTTTCTCAAACCTCTTATCAGCAGCACTTGGCAGTAATCACACCTACGGAAACTTGTAATTTTCCTCAAGGAGGTGACACTGACAGAATTAAAAATGAAGGAGCCCCCCTGAAAAGCAAGTTCATTACAAATTAACAGTGGTCTTAGCAAAGCAGTGGGCTAAGGCGTGTCAAATAGCGATATGGATAAAGAAACCCAGCATTTTAAACTGTCAGAGCTGGGAGCAGGGCTAGCCTGAGAACAAATTAATCACATATTGTCAAGGCAAAGTTGCATCAAATTAACACATCGGATTCCAGCATATTAATGTTAGAATGCTTTCACCTGATTATTACTGCAAACCATTGCCACTCTTTGAATGCAAAGATATAATTAAATTGCTAAATAGAAAGTGCATATAATATCTCCACATGCATTTAGGATGCATGAGCTGAAAAGTGCACATCCTAGGAACTGACAGATTCTATTTGTAGGGGGAAAACTTTACTTTTTTTCCTCTTTTATTTACTTGAGAGTACTAGAGTATGAAATTAGAAAAGTTAGTTTTGTTATTCATATCCTATATGAGTTCGATGAAATACAGGTTTAATTTAACTGATTTGCTACATTGGCTGTGAGTACATAATTACCTCTGTATTTTTCTGGTAGGGAAGTAGGAAAATGTTATATAATAGTCCTTTGCAACACAACTGCTCATTTCACATAATCCTAGTGGTGGATTTGTGTCAAAAGGTGCCTTGGAGAAACTAGACTGTCTATTCTGACAACTGTCTTTCATGTAGAGGTTACTTTCTGCCTCTGCTTAATCCAGTATGTGTGTGTTATGATATTCAGAATGACAATTCTGGCAGCAGCCCAGCTGTGGTTGACCTTCCTGATCAAGGAGACAGTCTAGCGGGAAGTTGCTTTTTCTTAATCCCTGTTTACTTATCCCAGGTTAAGTATACTGGCTTGCTGTCCCTCCTGCTAATCTTTAGCCTCATTGTCTCTGTTATTCTCCTTCTGTCCTCTGCCAAGTTCTGTTGGTCCTCTGTGTTCAAATCTTTGTTAAAACTTGCCTTCTCTCATGGAGCCTCCTTTGATAACTCATTCTCAGATTTCTCTCTTCAGCTTTGGGATAGAGCAGTCTTCATGTATAAATCTCTCTTAGCAGCAGTCGAAGGACTTGTAAATCTGAAAAAGGGAAGTAGAGATCACCAGGAGCTAGCACAGGCTCTCTCAGCACTGGGCAGGCCAGAATAACCTTTCTTTCTTGAGTAGGTTGATTAGCTAAATAAAGTACTATGGTCCTGATGTTCAGCATTAACTATTCAGCAGACTCTTGTAAAATACTCTTGTACACGAGCTGAGGAAATGATGGCTGGTCACGTTGTGGGCAGGTGGACTTGACCTGGCTGAGCGACTGAGCGAAGAGTGGTGATTAATGGATTCGTGTCAGAATGAAGAGCTAGCTGTGTGGCAAGCTTCAGAGCTCTGTCTTCGTTGCTGTTGGGGACTTGAATGAGGACATTGATGATAGCCGATCACATTTGTGAAAGGTAGAAACTGAAAAAAATAGCATGCATGTCCAGTGACAAAGGAAGGGACTAGAGTGGCCTTGACAGGACAAAATGATACTTAGGTCATAAAATGCAGTCATTTGTATATGAGGAAGGTGGTGGAGAAAGGAAAGGGGGACAAATAGGTTTAACCAAGAAGTACATAAAAAAAGGGTTTGGGGTCATGTTGGTTGCAAGTTCAGTGGGTGGGGTTCCTTAGAGCAGAGCACCTGGAGGTCACCTGGCCTGGACTCAGATGGGGGAAGATTAGTGAGAACCCCTTATATGCTCCCTGAGCCAAACTATGGATGGTGGGAGGGGCTTCCACACCAAAGAGATGCTGGTGTAAAAGTCTGAGATGAGAGAATGATTCCAGTGGGTTCTGAGAAATACAAGTGGTTGAGTGTGCCTGGAACATAGTGAGTGAGGGTGGCAAAGGCGAGAGATCGGATTTGATCAAGGTTTTGACCCGCTGTTGGTGGTCATCTTTTGAGTAAGGTTTGACACCCTTAGGTCTGAGTAAATCACTCTGCCTCCAGTTAGCAAACGTAGGGAGTTGATGAGTGTGAGCTCCTTCCTGTAAGACTGACCTTGGCAACTACAAACAGCCTTTGTTCAAACAAAGGCCACCAGAAGGCCGTGGGGACTGGGAACCAGGGCACTGATTTGGGATTTACAGACTCAGCCCAAGGACAGAAGACCCAGGAAGGTGTGAGCAGTGCCTGAAAAGAGCAGAAAGGTTCCCAGGTAGAAGGGGGCCCTGCATGCCTCTGCCAGGCCGGGCACAGCAGAGGAAGCACGATGTATCTTTCCATGGTTAAGCGTTCGGCAGCGTGGGAGGCAGTGTAGTGAGCAGGAGGAGCCCTAACTCCCTAGACTTGCATTGAAATCCTAGGGCTGCAGCACTGCCTGAGGCAACGGATTTTCTCTTTCTAAGCCTGTGTCATTTGTAAAATAATTAAACCACAAGGTTTATGGAAGGCCAGAGATAGTATATTACAAAGCACCTAGCACAGACGATGGCACAGCAGGGATTTAGCCGGTTATCGTAGAGTCAGAGTTCCTGGACCCTTGACTGTCTCAGAGGTTACATGAGTGTAAATGTCATCGCTTCCTGGCACTGACGCTGCCATTTGTACTTTGTGGGAAATCTCGTCTAAGGCCTTACGTCACCTCCAGGTCGGTGCCCCTGCCTCTCAGCGCTCTGACATCCTGCTGCTCCACATTGTCAGTTTCTGAGCTCGAGCCTGCAGACTTATTTTGATATTCATGGCACTTGAATATGTTTATGAGCTAAGTGTGTTGCGGAAGCCATGTTTATTGTACACCAAAGACATCTAAAAATGACTTTTGATTTAGCCATGGCCCTGCCTGCCTCTACTATATAGATGAGTGCGCTCTACCTGCTTTTTTTTTGGGGGGGGGGGTTGGGTACAGTGAATTTTATTGATGGTATATGACAAGGTAGGGCTCCCTAAGCCCCTCCCCTTCTTCAGGGGGTCTGGGATGGAAACTGGAGGTCAGGAGATTCTCAGTGTGTTGGGGGATCGATTTGGGGCAAGGACTCCCCAGGAGTTAAGGGCCTCTTCCTCTCACTGGGGCTGGTGGTCCAGGGGGCTCTTACTCCTTGGAGGCCATGTGGACCATAAGGTCCCCCACCCTGTTGCTGTAGCCACATTCATTGTCATACCAGGAAATGAGCTTAACAGAGTGGTCATTGAGGGCAGTGCCAGCCCCAGCATCGAAGGTGGAAGAGTACGTGTCACTATTAAAGTTGCAGGAAACTACTTGGTCCTTAGTATAGCCCAGGATGCCCTTGAGGGGACCCTCCGATGCCTGGTTCACAACTTTCTCGATGTCATTGTATTTGGCAGCTTTCTCCAGGTGGCAGGTCAGATCCACAACTGACACGTTGGGGGCAGGGACACGGAAGGCCATGTCAGCAAGCTTTCCATTCAGCTCAGGGATGACCTTGCCTACAGCCTTGGCAGTACCGGTAGAAGCAGGGATGATGTTCTGGGCAGCCCCTCGGCCATCATGCCACAGCTTCCCAGAGGGGCCGTCCACCGTCTTCTGGGTGGCAGTGATGGCGTGGACTGTGGTCGTGAGTCCTTTCATGATGCCAGAGTTGTCATGGATGACCTTGGCCAGGGTGGCCAAGCAGTTGGTGGTGCAGGAGGCATGACTGACAATCTTTAGGGAGTTGTTGTACTTCTCATGGTTCACACCCATCACAAACATGGAGGCACCCGCAGAAGGGGCAGAAATGGTGACCTGCTTGGCTCTACTCTTCAAGTGAGCCCCGGACTTCTCCAAGGTAGTGAAGACCCGGTGAACTCCACAGCATATTCAGCACCAGTGTAGCCCCATTTGCTGTTGGTGGAATCTCATTCCTGGAAGATGATGGTAGGCTTTCTATTGATGACAAGCTTCCCATTCTTAGCCTTGTCTGTGCCTTTGAACTGGGACATGTAGACCATGTAGTTGAGGTCAATGAAGGGGTCATTGATGGTGACAGTATCCACTTTGTCAGAGTTGAAAACAGCCCTGGTGACCAGGTGCCCAATACGGGGCTTTCCCCGTTTTTTTTCTAGGGATTTTATAATCTCAGGTCTTAACATTTAGGCCTTTAATCCCTTTTGAGTTAATTTTTGCATATGGTATAAGGTAAGGATACAACTTCATTCTTCTACATGTAGATATCCAGTTTCCCCAGAACTGTTTGTTGAAGACACACATTATTGTCTTAAGTGACTTAAAGTGAGAGCACAGTTTACAAGTGGAAAGATAATGGCTAGACTTTTATCCTACATATGTATGTGACTTTTCTTAATAACTTATAGTGTGAAACATTTTATTTAAAATACCCTTTTTCTTATTATGGTAATCATTTTGCAGCATATACATATATCAAATTATTATGCCGTATACCTTAAATTAATAGTGTTGTATGTCAACTATATCTCAATAAAACTGGAAGAAGTACCCTTTCCCTCTTCTCGTCACCTGCATTCCACATGCTGTCATGTACCATGGTTCCTGTTCTCTGCATGCTCTGTCCACTCTGTCTGGAACGGTGAATTCCTGTTTGTCTTTTACGATTCAGCCCACCTATGGCCTCCTCTGACTCCCTCAGCTTCACTCCCAGAAGTTGTACTTCCACACTCCATTGTAAAATTATATTAACATATCCTTTGCTCCCACAAGAATGTAAGCTCTGTGTGGACAGGGACAGTGTCCAGTTCATCTTTATAACCTCAGCAGATAGCACAGATCCTGACACCCAACGGTCGCTTAGCAAAATTTAATAAATGAGCAGTCAGAGCGACTGTAAAACAGTGAAGGTAGCGTGCCTAAGTTTTGTATGTAACTAGCTGAGCTGCTTTCTCCTCGATTCTAAAATTAGGAGCTGGGTTGTTCTCTGAGATCCCTTCTGGCTCCAACAGTCTATGAAAATTGCACTGGGAATTCTCATCCAAGTACTCCCAGAGCTTCATTCTCCAAATCCCACAGGATCTGACATCACCTAGGACAGCATCTTAACTTTTTTTGATTGAGGAGTGGGGTACCCTAAGGAATTTTGCCATTCGAGTCAGGCGAAGTATGCTGCCTAAACCTTATCATTGTTTCTGGTTCCAGCAGCTCTGTCCCTCGTCACAGGCAGTGCGTGCCCACCCACCTTGGGCCTCACTGTGTTCATGTCTAAAACTGGGAAGATTGCACAGCGTCATCAGTGTTAACATATCAGTGTTTGAAGGGGGAATGAATGTCTTTTGAAAAAGGGCATTTGATATTCTAATGTTATATAAGGAAAATAAAAAAATTTTGTGCGATGCTTACAAAAATGTAAAGTTTTATGAAAATTCAACTGTTGGGAATATGCAGAAGATAAAAGAAATTCTAATGGCTGTGGTGAGATGTACATCATTTTTGAGGGAGTGTGTGATTTTTATAGTCGTCAGAAGGGGTCATGGGTTAAAGATGGTCATGAAACACTACATTAGTTTCTGTTCCTGTTCTAATTTTCTGTGATTCTGTAATGATGAAAATTTCACAGAAGGCCTCAGTGGGACGAGCCTGCCTTACTCACTTCTCTTGTATATATGAGTCATACCTCCAGTTTTTGTTTGCTTGTTTATTTTTCTAAATTGAATCCTGACTCCACAGCTATGTGACCATGGGCAAATCGCTTAATTTTTCTAAGCCTTAATTTTTTCACCTGTTATAAGAACATAATACTTTCTTTATAAGATTGTAGTGAGAATTAGATTAGATAATTAAAGCTCTTAGCTTAGTGGCTGGCCCGTCATAAATGTTCTATTCAAGTTAGTTATTGTTAGGGATTTGGAGGTGAAATTAAGCACACCTCTCCCTAGTTTGACTTTGAAACCTTGAGCGTTGGATATAGAAATAAGCAAAACGGAATTTAAAATATATTATTATTGGCGGTTCTGGTTAGTATCTGCGGCCCTCATACCTCTGCCATTTCGTGTAGAACAGAACCTTCTGTGATGAAGAAAGTGTCCTGTATTTCTGCTGTCCAGTATGGTAGCCATTAGCTACATGTGACTGCTGAGTATTTGAAATGTGACTAGTGTGACTGTAGAACTGAATTTTAAAATTTAAGTTAATGAAAATAGCTACATGTGTCTAGTGGCTATTGTGTTGGGACAGTACAGGTCTCGACATTGGAACGACTCACCCAAGGAGAGATTGGATCAGCACAGGAGACAGACTTATTAGAATCGCTGCCTCATACCCTTTCCATGCCAGGAATGTAGTCAGAGACCTGGGCCCTCAGACATGTTTCTAGAAGGCTGGCCAGAGCCCTGACCCCAAACTTCTGAACACCATAGCAGTTGCTGAGCAGATACTCCTGAGAGAGCCTGGAACAGGTGAGACCATGACAGCTTAGTCACTCTTCTATGGACAGAGAGAATGGACTCCTCTTCCCAGTAGTTTTAAAAGGGCAAAAAGACTTATTTTGTGGCTAAAGCTAGGAAACCTGTGGATAGGACTAGTTCCCCTTACTAAATGTTGTACACAGCATTTTCTTCACAATAAATTTTAAACTTCTAATGCATTAATGGTAAAGACTTGTTTATATTTTGCATAATTCTACACTTTAATATGACGCCATTTTTTTTCTTGTGTACTTGTGAATTTTTTTTTTTTTTTTTACCATGGAACTGGATGATCTAAGTGGAGCCTATCTGTCAGACAGAATGAACACAGATACTTGAAACTACAGTTAAAATGTTTTGTAAGCCTTTGCTCTGAATTCAGTTTATCTCATTTATACTGACCATGGCTTTTGGTATGCTTATGAAAGTCAGCTGCTGCTTTGTAGTTTTTTTCCTTCGTATTTTTTTTTATTGGGATTAGATATTAAAGGGCATCCTAGGTCATATAGCTGTTTCTAGATTGAGGAAGTTGATGTTTCTTTTGAAACTTTCCCAAAGGAGCATTTTGTTTGTGTAGCTAGCCACATGGGCAGTAACTGTAGCCTTATGGTGTGGGGCAGCCTGTTGTCCACGAGTAACTGAGTTCGAAATGACTGTATTTTGGAATCGGATCTTACATTTGGGAATTTGTCTTAAGTCACCATCACATTTATAGCCCCCGTACTCATTTTATTAAAATAAACAGTGATTACACTTTTAACTCTCAGTTGATATCCTTTCTCATCAAGTATATTCAGACTATTAAACAGCGGCCTCAAAGACCCATATATAATTATGGAATATGAGCAGTTATATTAATGACCATGTAATTTATGTAGTGAGGATATAGCATATTTAAAGAATTTTTCAATTAATTAGAAGAGACTGTTTAATGTACATGTATAAAATTTCAATTAAAACATCTTTGTTAAACTTCTTGTCTGGGTTTATTGTATTTTATATGGTTCAATTGATTGAAACATCCTTGAAAATATTTATTGCTTGGCAATAGTAAAGCATTTTAAGCATCTACTGTGTGCTAGGTATTGTACTAAGTATTTTATATATACTATCTCATTTAATTCTCCCAACACCCCTTCAAATACATGATACCACTGGTTTACACTGGTTTACAGATGTGAAAACTTCTCTGGACCTCAGTTTTCTCTCCTTTATACTGGGGTTAATATTATCCATTTTAGTGTGTTATAAACATTAAATTAAATAATGCCCATCCACCTTGAAGTACTCAGTACATGATAGTTGCTATTGTTAATCTTGTCTTACTATTTTTGATTTTGTTCTAATTAGGTAATACTTTTTGTGGTGTAAAAGTGTAAAAAGGTATTAAACAGTGAAAAGTCTCCCTCTGTCCCCCAGTCATCTCGCGCTTACCCCCATTTTACTAGTGTGTTGTGTGTTTTCTAGAGCGTCCATATGCAAAGATATTGAATGTATATTTTTATTATTTTTTTTCTTTTACAGAAAACGTAACATACACGTATTAACACTGTTCCAGAGCTTACCTTTTTTTTTTTAACCTTAACACTATAAGTGGGAAATCTGTCTACACTATTGCCCAGAGAATTTTTCATTTCTTCATATAGCTGCATAGTATTTCATTGTTTGGAAATATTATAATATCTTTAGCTTGTTGATGGAGACTGGAGTTGTTTCTGATCTTTTGCTATTACAAACAGTGCTTCAGTGAATAATCTTGTACATATGGCATGTTGCGTTTGTGCAATTATATATGTAGGATAAATTCCAAGAAGCAGAATTACTGGGTCAAAGGGAATATGCATTTGTAATTTTTGTA
Source organism: Macroglossus sobrinus (assembly GCA_004027375.1). Classification (NCBI taxonomy): domain Eukaryota; kingdom Metazoa; phylum Chordata; class Mammalia; order Chiroptera; family Pteropodidae; genus Macroglossus; species Macroglossus sobrinus. Next base: position 77,263 of record PVKZ01001437.1, on the reverse strand, counting down.
AGTATTGCCAAATTGCCTTCCGTAGGGATTGTGCCAATTACACTCCCACCAGCAATATATGAGAGCGCCTGTTTTCTCACAGCTTTACCACAGAATTTATCAAATGTTTGGACTTTTGCCAGTCTAATAGGTGAAAAGTGAATCTGTTAATTTTAATTTGCATTTCTCTTATGAATGAGATTGAGCTTTTCATTTGCTTAAGAACCTTTGCAGTCTCGTGAACTTCCCAGATATACTGGATTCTTGAGCTTTTTCTTGTTTTATAGGAGTTCTTTATATATTAGGGAAGTTAGTCCAGTTTATTGTGTATCTTTTGACTTTGTTTATGGATTTTTTTGACCAGACACAATTTTTTTTTATGTAGTGAAATTTATCATCATTTTTTCCTCTATAACCTCTAGATTTTGAATTCATTTGTTTGGGGAAATTTTTTTTATGTGTCCTGCACATTTCTTAAGTTTTTATTCCTAGATATTTGCAATTGTTGCTATTATCAATGGGGTCTTATTTTCTGTTATGTTACTAACTACTGAATGCATGAAGGCTGCTGATACCAGATTTTCTATATATAATAGTTTTTCATTAGTTCTTACAGGATTTTCATAAATACAAGAATATTATCAATATACAGGAATATGTAGAATAATATAGTGATTTCTGTTTACCTCTTTTATTTCCATTTTTATACCTCTGACTTTCTCTTGCCTAGTGTTGTTGCTGCTATTATCGTAATCACCACCAGCACCACCACCACCACCACAGTACTTGTCATTAAGCTAAAAGTTGGTGTATGGTAAATAGTTATTCTCTCTTTAAATTGCAACATAAATATCTCTAAAATGTAGCTAGTCAGTGTTGATACCAAGCAGAGACTATTAAGACAAATTTTAAGGAGTGAAAATGTGTTTGTAGTCTAATAACCCTTTTCTGCAATGCTTATAAGAGCCTATATTAAATAGGGTGGTGTTTTAGTTTTCGTTTGTTTGCCATGGTTGAAAAATGTTGTTTCTGATCATTCTGTTAATTGTGGGTCTTTTATATAATGCCTTCTATGTTTTATGGTTTGGGGCTATAACAACTTATTTCTTGCAACTTTTTCTGTTGGAATTATTTAAGTCATGTTTCTATCTGGTCCCTGGGGATAGCCAGCCCAGGACAACTTTAAATTCTTGGTATCAGTATTTCTGGTCCATCAGGTAATGTGAATTTGTTATGAAAATATTTTATGAAGGTTGGTTTGAGGTTATAAAGTCTCAAGATGTGCCATGTGGCTGAAAGAGAAGTCCTTTAGATTAAAATCGGACCTTTTAATTTTTTTTAACATGTTGTCTTACATGATGTAGAAACAATACATATTATAGATAGGAAGAAAGAGAAAGAATTCATGTTTAACTATATTATGGTTCTTGATTTTATGAAAATGTTGATTCAAAATACAATACAAAGCCTCCTGCACACACACACACACACAAAAGAAAGTTTTTAAAATATATTGGAGAGAATTACAGTAGTACTTAAAGATTGTGGTCTTTTGAGTCAATCAAACCTGGGTTTCCGTCCAAATTCTCTCACTGTGTTTCCTTTAATAATTTCTTTAACCTCTTAACAGTGTATTTACTTGTAAAATGGGGTAAGTGAGGACAGGTTTGACGACCAAAAGAGATAATATGTAAAGAAGACTCAGCCTAGTGCCTGACAGAGTAAATGCTAGCTACTTTTCATTTTAGTCATTCTCTTTTCCAGAAGTGTTCAAGGTGCCATTACATAGTGTTAAATGTAAAACATCTTTCATTATACATGTAATAGCATAAAATTGAGTACAGGTTTGTGAAAGACTCTACTGTAAAGGGAAAAAAAGGTATACACGGTCAAAAGGAGGAAAGGAACATGAAGCTTGGCAGGTGACCGAGGCCACGGAGGCCCTCTGGCTCCACTCAGCTCCCCAAAGCGGGATTTCTTAAGGGTACTTCCCACTCTGGCTTTTTCTTTGTGTTCTGTTCTGTTAGTTCAGGAGCACGTACATCCCTACCGCTTTGGGTCAAAAGGAGATCCGCCAAGGGAGCTGCCCAGCGTACTTTAGAAAAAGGAAACTCGTTCCCTTCTACATGGATCTCAAGGGTAGCTAGGGATTTTCATTCTCATCAATTCAACAAGTAACCATTTGGTATCCCCAGCGTTCTGGAAGCACCTTATTAGGAAAGACACATAATTGCATTCTTCTGAATAGAAAAATTGCTAATCAATAGGAATTCAGAAATATATACCTTCCAGCATCAGCATGTCAAGTAGTATAAAGTGTGTAGACTTTTTTCTCCTTCTAAACTTGGGTATAACTCAGTCTAATTCTCATGTAACTTTTTTATTAGGCTCCACTGTGCAGCATCAGAAATAAGAGGGAATTGTGTAGCCCACTTCCATCTGATCTTCTGCTTTATATTTTCGCTGGCCCACAGACAAGAAAAGTGTGTCTTATTCATTGTCTTTGTGTATTTCTCTTGGTACTACTATTGTCACTTTGGTTTTTAGTAAAGGAAATTGGCTTATTAGAAACGTTTGTCTTAATCCTCTATGGAAATATCCGTTTACGGGAAGGTTAAGGCAGCTCGATTGGGCTCCTCTCAGAGTCTCTGCTGCAATTGTCGGAAGGAACCCCCGGGGAAACCTCGGAGCACAGGCAGTGGCTGTGCAGAAGACAGCACTCCAGATGCTTTATCAGGTGCTGTCGGGAGAGCAGAAATAATGGTCTGAAGACGGAAATGCTGATGTCTCCACTTTCCCAACTTAGCACAAACATCTTCTTTATTTTCGGTGGGTTTTGGTGCCACAGAGGCGGCTCCAAGAAGCCTTAAATGCAAGTGTGATTGCTTTTAGAATCCCGTCTTTAAAAGCGTGGCGTTTGGGATTTCTTTTACTTGAATTCTTTTTTCAAAGGAAGTGGAGTCCTAGCATCCACTGTCAGTGCCATTCCTCTTTCTGTGATGACTCGTTCACTGTTTACATCAAAGGATGAAGGAATGAGAGACGGAAACATAAATAGATAAGTGAACAAACAAAAAGCTTTGCTGCCTTTGTCATATAGCAAAAGGGCCTGACTGTAACATGGGAACACAGCAGCTATTTGATTAAAACTTTAAGGTCTTCCTGGAAACTTTGACACGTGTCTGATTTTTTTTCTTCTTTAAATAACACTGTAACAGGGAAGAAGTACCTTAGAATGCTGTGGCTGCAGTGGGACTTGTGAACACACCCCCCATCCCAGTCACCGCAGGTGCTGGCATGACATGACGTACTCTCACTGCCGGAGCTTGCTTGCCCACCTACGTGGTCATCTTCTGGAAGGCCCAAAGATGATTTGTAAATGATTTGCTTCTTATACCCATGCAGTTTTTTCAAAACCATCTTAATCATTTCTCAGTTCAGTGGTATTGAATACATGCATAGTGTCATATAACTGTCATCACCATCTGTCTCCATAACTCTTTTCATCTTGTAAAACAGAAACCCTAAGCCCATTAAACAATAACTTTCCATTCCCTCCCTCTCCCAACCCCTGACAACCACCATTCTGCTTTCTGTCTTTACGACTTTGACTAAGTATCTCGTATAAGTGGAAGCTTACAATATTTATTGTGACTTACTTCACTTAGCATAATATCCTCAAGGTTCATCTGTGTTGTAGCATGTTGCAGAATTTCCTTTCTTTTTAAGGCTGAGTAACATTCCACATTTTGCATATTCATTCAGCCATCCGTGGACACTTGGGTTACTTACATGTTTTAGTTATTGTGAATAACGCTGCTATGAACATGGGTGTGCAAAATATAACCATCCTAATGGATGTGAGGTGGTGTCTTATTGTAGTTTTGATTTGTATTTCTCTACTGATTATTAACGTTGAACATCTTTTCATGTGCTATTGACCATTTATATTTATCTTAGGAGAAATGTCTATTCCAGTCCTTTGCCCACTCATGCAGTTTTATTATAAGCAAAACAAGTAGCTTTGCAGTGTGGGGTGGCAATTTTAAGTGGTAAGAACTCAAGCTGTGGCATTGGACAGCTCCAGGTCGGCAGTCCAGCTTCAACAGCTGTGTGACCTTCGGCAAGTTCCTTTATTTCCAAGCTTCTGTTTCATCTGTAAAATGGGGGAGAATAGTCAAATCTGTTCCATTGAGTTGTTTTGGGATTACATATGCTCATATAATGGACGTCAGATGTATGCATAGTATTTGGCCTGTAGTAAATGTTTAATAAATATTAGCTGCTGTATTGTTGGAATCATGAGTCAGTCATAAAAACACCTTTTTTTTGAGGGTTGTCTTCCTATTTTGATAGAAGTATAGTTTATTACATTTTTGAGAATTTTCCATTCTTATTCCAGTTTGTGCTACTTATTTTTTTAGTCACTGTTATATTAGGTGAAACCATATGAAATTGTAATTTTTGTGCATTATAAATGATCGAATATTAGCAGTTTCATGGGATACACATAAAGTAATAGAAACTATATAGCTGCCAGAGTGCCTGATACGCTATTCCATTCATTCTTTTCAGCCCCCTTTACAAGGTATATGCTATTTTCCCTGTTTTGGGGTGAGGAAACTGAGGCTTAAAGAGGTGAATGCTCTTGGCACAATGCAGTAGATGGTTCTGTGTTCCTGTGTGTTTTGTGCTGTTGTCCCTCTTTTTCATATTTGGAACACAGAATCTGCAGTGTTGGCTGCCGTCACCTAGGCTCTGCCTGAACCCGTTTCTCATGGCCATCATCAACATCTCCACCTTTTCCTGAGCATCTGTCTGTGCAGGAAATGTGCTACGTGCTTTATCCGGAGTGTCTCAGTGCCCCTATAATTAGAGAGAGAAGGGGCTAAATCTTTTACAGGATGGAAGGAAACCGAGGCTAAATGAGATTTTATAGTTCTAAATGAGCTAAGGACACAAGCCCCTTTCGTCTCTCTTACTTCAGCTCCCAGGTCTTTTTCTACTACTTCCTATTTCCTTCTCTTATTCTTAGAGAGGTTTTCATAGAAAGGAAATAAGGATTGCTTTTTTACAGAGTGATCTGTAGCATACTTTTGTGTGTTATCCCTATTGATTTTTTCCATTTTCTTTATATTTTTCTACTTCCTTTCACATTTGCTCTTTCCTTTCCCTTTTTCTTTTCTTTTTTTCTTCCTTTCCTCCATCAGTTTCTCTCTCCCTCCCTCTCTCACCCTTTGTCTGTTTCCTCATTTCCCCCTCCCTCCCTCCCTTCCTTCCTCATACCTAATGAAGCTTAAATACCAAGATTAGGAAGCTACTTAATATATTTCCTAAAGGAAATTGGATTCTTGAGATATTCCCATTTGATTTTTTTTTTTCTGGCACTAAAAATTATCTCTAAGTTTAATTTGCTTTCAGAGGAATTACTGTCTTGTAAAGTATGCTACTAAAACAAGTGAGATTGAATTCCTATCAGTTTCAAAAAGAGTGACCTTCTCAGACTTTGAATGGAATTTTTTAAATTATAGAATGTGGAAGTAGTTGCTTAATGTCTGAGTTCAAGATAATGACAGCATATTTGGAGTTCTAAGGAAAGCCTTCTCGACCTAGCACCCTGCTTATTCCTAACCTAGATGACAAAAACCAACTCTCTTACTTCCACAAGCTGTGCTGGTGAAACCTCTTCTGTTTTGCAAGTGGAGGTTGCGCTTTATTTCTTTGTTGTTCCATTGTTTCCTTTAGGGTGAGGGAGAATAATTAAGGAGAACATCTTTTCTGAGCAGCTGGAATCAAATTCCAGCTGACTGCAGCACCTGTGAAGATGGCACCTCTGCCTCTGGGTGGCAGGGTGGGATGCCAGCCGTGGAGTCTGTGACAACGGGCTACAAAGTGCAGGGAAGCGGCCATGCCGCCCCACTCCTGTCCTCCTGTGAGCTTCCAGTGGCAGTGATGCCAGCGAACGCAAAGTGTCTGTTTTAGACTAATTAGAGGGATGATTTGTGAAACGGTGGCTATTTATTTAATTAATCACCAGCACAATGCCATAAAACCCATATTTTAAAAATCCCTGTTAGTTCGCCATGTGGTTAATAGATTGGGGCACATTAAAAAGTGACGTGGCGATGTATTTAAAATGTCCCACCTAAGATTCCTTCAGGAAGGAGTGGAAGCTGTCCGCGTTCAGGTGCTCAGGTGTAACCTGCTAAGATTTGACCTGTCTGAGGTTTTATTTAATATTTGCAAAGGCATTTATCTTTTGGCTAGCATCTTCATTAGGACATCTCGAGACTGGAATATTGCAAAATATAAAAATGTTTGTAGAATGATTTTCACAATTCAAGTTAATTTTATTAACAGTTTCACTTAACAATGAAGAACTATATTTTCCCATTAAATTATACTATTTTTACTAACTAGCAGGGTCTTTTATAACATACGTTATTTTCCATTTTGGGGTAAGGGAGTCATTTAATTAACTAAATAATCAATGCAATAGCGTTTTTGTTGTGGCTGTCAGAATTGCATTTTGTTCTTGTATTACTTTTGTTTGAATAGATGCAGGGATAAACGCTCTACTTGTTCAATCTCAGCCCAGGTGAATTGTCATTTTTGGATAGTAAGAATAAAGATAGAATTGACTTGCTCAAGAGAGGACATTAGCATTAAAAACGAGAAGAAATGGCTTAGATTGTAACAAATGGTAGTGGTTTTTATACAAACTTGTAGTTGATTTTCATTATACACAAGCGTGTGTATGTGCAGGCCATCTTGCGTTTTAATAGTATTTGAAGCTAAATTGGTCTGTCTGTGATTTACCCTTTTTTGTTTATTTGTTTGTTTAAAAAATTATGCTGAATAGTCAATGTTTCTGCTTAAGCAGTCCCCCCAAAATTTAAGGTCATGTATGAAAATGTGTTGCTCAGGTGGATGCTTATAAGGAAATGGTCCAGCTCTTAGGATTGTGTTTCTCTGCTGTGTTGTATAATTACCTGCTCTGTTAGAAGGGGAGCTGGAATAAAACATGAGTATGTTAATGCAGCCTGGAGCTGATGTGGTGGTGATGATTACAATGCAGATAAAGCATTTCTCATAACTGCCGTTGCCTACTGGAGCCTTTGAAACATCTGGACCTTTAATTGAAAAATAGTGTGGTGCTGTGCAAGGCAGACATGCTAAGTGAAGTCACTAATTTAGAATACAAAAGTATAATTGATAAAGTGTTTTATTTACATTGTATTTAAATATTCATACTTTGTTATGCTTTGTATAACAGGGAATTACTGGGTTAAATTTTCATGAACATAGACAGTTTAAATGAGATAAATTAAGTGAAAATGTTAATGCAGTTTTACTCTGGAACTGAAAAACTATTTACTCGCGGGGAGGGGGGGCGCGGTGAGTACTTTTGTATCTATGGGGGCATTTTAGAAAAGCAAATAGGTTACTTCTTATTCTTTGGGTTTTGTGTTTTAGGAGAAATAACCAGCACTTGGTAACATCGTTGCATTTCATTCAGGTTATTGCTAGCCTATCTTGTTATTTAGTTTAAAAAAATAAAGTGTTTCTTGGCATAATGGTAAATGGCTGTAATGGCAACATTATCACCCAATAAACCAAAGCCTTCCCCACCTCTCCTGGGCAGGTTATCAGAGCCTGCCCAGAAGAGCAGAAGAGCTGGTGAAGGGCGTGCAATTAACCTTTGTCCTGCATTCGCAGCAGGGCGACTGACCTAGCAGCCTTCCGAGGAAATCCAATTTAATTTAAAATGAATTTGAAAAGACAAATTAGCCATATCTATTTTAATAAGATAAAATCCCGATTCTCCCTATGTCTGGTTTAGTTAGGACCTCAGAGGAGATTGGACTAAGACCCAAGGATGAACAGGAGGGAAATTAAGCCAGGGGGCTGAGGAAAGACCCAGGAGACCCTGGTACCCGGGCGACTTGTCAGTTTCTGCCGGTGAGCAGGTCTTACGCTGTCTGTTTCTGCAGAGGGTTGCAACCCGAGCTGGGCCTTTGTCTAACTCAGACCCTGTGCTTTTGTTGGAGCTTGATGCCATGTTGATGTCATACACTGCTTGCCTCTCTCTCCAAGGACCAGATTGTTATTTTCCTCCTTTGTCATTATCAAAGCACATTTGGGTACTGCCACCTGGGTAGCCACGTTTAGTAACAGACACACCTTACAATTACTGATGAGACTCTTCCCCCAACAGTGAGGATTCTCTGGGTCTAGGTGGTTGTACTCGGCCACTGCTTTTTGAAAAGTGAAGCAGAGGGTTCTGCCTGCTCTTAGAGGAGCAGCCGTTTCCTTGTGTTTTCACCTCTGCAACGTGGTCAGTGAGCCACTTCTGTGTGCCCCGGACCATGGAAATCTGAGATCGTTTCTGCCTTCTGCCCTGGTGTCTCCTTCAGTACCACAGGCCCCCCTGCACAGCTGCAGGTGTGTGGGACCGGTGAGGCCAAGGGAGGAGCAGGTCACACTTGCCCTGGGAGTGTCAGCCAGACGGATGTTTCTGACCCACAGTTTGGGAACAGTGGCAGTGACATGATCTTTCCTGGGTACCCTGGCCTCCCCGGGTTGTTCAGGATGAGGACGTGCTGGGAGGACAGGGTTTCCCAGCCATTCATACCTGGGTTAGAAGCTCCATCCCCGCTTGCTGAGGGGTTCGGAGCAGCCTGCTCTATGAACTTGTCGTTCGTCAGCTTGGGAAGGGCGTGGGCAGTCCTCAGCAGGACTGTTGGGCATCTTAAATTAGGTAAAGGACGGAAAAGACTCGGACCCAATAAATGGCAGCCAGCAGCTATGACCTGCCAGTCGCAGAGAGCTGCGGGGCAGACACGAAGGACCGCACGGAGGAATGTGCCCTGTGCCCCGTCTCACCCCACCCAGGCTGGCAGCGCCGTGGCCGGCTGGCCTTGCTTCGCGTTGCTCGGCTGATTACCTGAGTGAGCAGTGCGACGCGCAGGGACCTTTTTATTCTTTAAAGTACTGGGTACTGACAGTTTTATCCAGTGGATCCTGTTTTCCCCCTCAGTTCTAAAAATAAAGTTTTCTGCCACTTACTAATTTATTTTTTCTTTTGTGGTCTCCGGGAGACCGTGGGGTAAAGGCCTGATCAGACCTTTGGGACTGCTTCTCAGTTGTAAATTTGGCATGTGGTTAGAACTGATTCTTCCTAACAGCAAGTATCGTTCCAGAGAACTCATAATTCAGCTCTTCTTTATCTTTCCGCCGTTTATATTCCAACAAGCATTTGCAAACTGTTAAATGGGAACTTTATCAGTTGGCTCTTGGCCATTGTATCATTTTCATAATGTAAACACCATGCATTTTCTGCTGCAGACAAGCATCTTCCTCCGTCAGCAGACGTGTGGGTCCTTCGTGAGGCCTTTTCCCATACAGAATAACACCTGTCCCCGTTATTTTACGCGTGCGTTTTGAGGATGAAAGCGAATGTTGTAATTGGAGAAATGTAAAGCTATTTATTTTCATTTTATCTGCTGTTTTTACATTGTTTGCTAGGAGGTGCGTCAGGGACTTGAATTAATTATAATTACTGTAAAGCCATACACTGACCAAGCAAAGAAAGTAGTAAGCCCATTTGTGCCAAGGCCATCTAATTAAATTCTAACTTTGTGTAAGCTAGATGTGCATGAAAGATTAATTTTAAGAGATGTTTATGACTCCCTAAATAAAGATTTAGTAAAATTTTTGAATATATCATGAAGGAACATTGAATCTCTTAAAGTGATAAAAGTCAAGAACCTCCTACGGTATAGAAATTGAGGGTTTTAAAAAAACGTTCATAATTAAGGATCTAGAATTTAATTTTAAGGTGTTTATTGACATTTTAAACGTTTGTGATATTTAATCAACCGAAACCCTGCAAGAAATGAATATAATATATGCACCTGAATTATTTCCTTCAATATTTATATAATTTTATATTCTTAAAATACTTGATCGTCTCTGGAATTAAATGGCCTTGGGGTGGTTGGAGGGTTGTACCAAATTTTTCATATAATTTAGGAGGATGATAATGGCTGTACTGTAACCTTTTCTAGAGATACATCATCTCGTAATGGAGCCAAGTACACAGTCTCCATTGAGTTTTAATTTTAAAAGTTGATATTAAATCTTAAAAAGACTCATTATATTATGATAATTGATAGCGTTTAAAACATGTAATTCTTCTTTATGGTTTTAAAAAACCTATTTTTACTTTTAAAGCATATTGATTTTATTATATAAATGATTTAATAATGAAGAGGTCCCTATAGTTACCCTAGGTGATGGGGCTTAGTTCATGCAAATCACCTTTCCCTGATATTATCATCATTATAGGAGCCATTGTTTGTATAATTAAACGTAAAGTGCTGTGTAACATTAATGATCTAAAGAATCCCACAATGGCTATGAAAATTCAAAATGGACACTTTACACTCCATTATGCTTTAAGCTGGCTGGATCACACTGTGTGAAAGCACCTCCTGGAACATGCTGTAACCACCCTGAGGCCGGGTGACTAGAGGATGCTGTGGCTCTTCTTTCTGAACGATTGAGATATGGAGGCTTTTCTCTGTTGCCTTGGCTTCTCAACTCCATGTTTGTCTGAAGGGACATTTTGTCCAAAGATCTGCCTCGTCTGAGCAACAGCTTAAGTAACAATAACAGGAAATAATTGACATTTATATAACAGTCTGCAGTTCACTGAGCATTTGAAAGTGCTTTGTTTTTTTTTTTACTTTATATGTCTGTCATTCTTTTGAGGTGATGGCCTCATCGCTATTTTATGGCTGAGGAAATAGACTCTCAGAGAGTTTATGGGCTTGCTCAAGGTTACACAGCTAACGGCTGGGAGGGCCAGGGTCCAGACCAGTTCCGTAGACTCTCCAAACTGGTACCTAGCGAATGTAACCCATGATGGTGAAAACTGACAGTATCGGGAACTACTTTCAGAATTCCAGACTTTAAGAAAGCGGTTGTAATTCCTGATACAGTATGAGCAGGCTTTCATTTTTTTTTCCTTTGTTTCTCCCCCCAACCCCTTCTGGTAAAATTTCTTGTGCAACATGAGTGATTACTGGTTTTTCAGTTGATATCTTGTAAGAGCAGAATTATTTAAGGCTATTATTGAAACTTCATTTGATAACAATTAAATCGATTAAGCCAACAGCTCGAGGCATTTTATTTTTTTTTCAAAAGTGAGAAAAGACTGTCAGAGAATCAAACTGTGGAGTATTTATTTTAAACAGAGAAAACCTTTCCTGAGAGCGACAACTCTCTTTCCTGTTTCAGGTCCAAGACTATAGATTTACTTTTACCATAGATGTTAGTTATAGAAAGAAAAACTTAGGAAATCACGAGCCTCAGGAACAACTGCTGGAAATGATATTTTCTGTGCAGTGTTATACTCTTGAAAGGACTACAATCTGGTGCATTCCATGGTCCTTAGTAACTGAGTTCTGCTGTTTGAGGTCCTCAGCCAAATGAAAATGGTTTCTGGAAGTGGAGGTGGATTAGTTCCAGTTTCCCAAAGGCTAGGACTAAGAGCAGGGGGTACAGTCCGCAGAGGGGCTACCTCAGTGGAAGGAAATGCATTTCAGTCGTCGGACCTGTTTGCCGAAAGACAGAAGCAACGGTTCTGCTTCAGCAGATGGCAGGAACCTCCTCAGTGGAGCTGTCCAGGAGAGCTTGTAGGGTAGCCATTTGGTGAAAACGTTCTAAAGGGGATGACTCTTTAAAATTCCCTGTATTTTTTTAGTCTGTGAATGGCAGTAAAGGGTTTTTTTTGTTTGTTTGTTTGTTTTTAAGTCTATGAATATAACAAAGTTGAAAAAAATAGAGGAAAAAGGAAACCTATTAAACAACCAATATTTCTTGAGCATTTACTATGAACTAGTGGTAAAAGTGATTTACATGCATAGTCTCATTGAATCCTTTCAACGACTCCATGAAGAAAGAGGTGCTTTTATAATCCACTATTTCCCTCCGTCAGTAGTGATTCGGGTTAAATAAAATTGTCTGAGGACACACAGTAAGTGTCATTGCTGAGAACTGAACCCAGCTCTTTCTGACTCCACAACTTATGCTTTTCACCGGCACACCGTGTTCCCTCGCTGGCTCCCGTTAATATAATAAGGATCCTGGATGTGCCCAGATCAGAACTTGACCTTGTTAAAGAAAGAGTGACAGTTGACGTTCTTAATAATAAAAGCTTAATGGAACCAAGGTTGGTGATTCAGAAGAAATTAATGAGATTTTGTCAATTTTATTTTAAACTTAACTTGTCAGAAAATACAGTGTCCAGTGACAAAGTGTAGAAATGTTTTTGACAAATTAACTTGACTACAGGTGCCAGATCAGGGAAATGTTAATTTAATAGCCTTTAAGCGTCCCAGATTTATTGAGGGTTAAGATAGCACTACAGAGCCAAGCCCCTAGCTCTGAATGGATCTGTCGTAGAATTTCATACAAAATCTATTCGTAAGTTCAGTACTACCATTTCGAATGTAAAAAAAGTGAGATTTTTTCCCTCAAAGCCCATAAGCTAGCATTTATTGAGAGAAAAATGCTACGGTCTGGTTTTTGGGTTTTCTTTTCCTTCCTGTTATTTCTTTAAAACCTTTATTTCTCATGGTCTGGTAAACCCGGCTTAGACCAGATTTAGGCCAGGTGAAATCATTAATCAAACGAAGTCCTTTATTCATCATCAGAGTAATAATTTGAGACTCTGTACAAGTCAGGACACCATGTTATTAAAGACTAGGCGATTGGGAGAAGATAGACAGCACCCTCTGATCCTCGTTGAGGGAGCTGGGAAGGAAGGTACTGATGGAATAGAACTGCGGCCATTCCTTTGAGAGTTTTAACTTTTGAAGGCTACAAATAACCCTTTTTATCAATTTGTATCATTACATTGTCTGGATACACTGATATATTTATTTCTGCATTAAAATTACATATAATGATCTGCTCGTGCAGTTGTAACTAATGGAATAATGTTGCCTGCTTTTTGTCTCTTTAATTGCAGAAGCCAAGCCGTCTATCCTTTCTCTGTTTCTTCCCTTTGACAGAGAAATTGAACACTTAGCAACAGTTTTGAGATTTGATACTCAATTTACTACTGACAAACCTCGATGTTAAGTAGCATTGCTAACTGAACCTTTTGTCCTTAAGACTTAATTCCGCTAACTCACTTGATATAGGTGTTTCTGAATTCAAGATTATTTTGAACAGAATGTCATCCATTGTTCTTCCTGCCTCCCCCATTTTAGAGACTATGGGGTACATAATAATTTGGCTGCTCTGGAGTCTAGTTGGTCTTCATGCACTGCATTTGTTATGAGGAATAGCTTTGCTACAGGAAGTACTTTTCTTTTAGCTTTAAAACCTGAATTGGGGGCCTTCCCTGATTTAGGGGCGGCTCCCGGAGAGTGTTGTTGTTCAACTCCAAATTTATCAGCTCTTTGTAGGTTTATTACTTTTTATTTTTCTTTGATAAAAATTACTTAACCTGCCATAGGAAGGTGTCTGAGTTATATCTTCAACTATTTTTTTCCCAGTAGCCTGTCATAGCAGCAGGCATATAATGTGTTTGTAATAAATCTTCTTGCTGGATGCCTTAACATAGGCTGCATTTTCAAAATTGATCCTCTCTCTCTCTTACCTAAAACTCTTGAGCCATGTGTGTGGTAGTCCTTTTTATCTCCTTTTTGTTTACAATTATAATATTTACTATTTTGTTTCTAATTATAAAAGTGATAATGCTGTCTATGGCTAAACCATCCTGAACAAACCCAATTCTGTCTGATCTCGGAAGCTAAGCAGGATCGGGCCTGGTTAGTACTTAGATGAGAGACCACCTAGGAGGACGAGGTGCTTTAGGCATAAAAAATAATAAATAAGGGATTGTAAATTGACAAGGTCCTTGCAATCTGTGAGGTCAACCAAGAGTTGCCTCACCTTAAAAAAAAAATAATAATAATACATGTTCACTATATAAAATGAAGAAAAATATAAAGCAGAAAGTTAAAATTGCCCATAATTCTATGTCTCAGAACATCTGTTCACTTTCTTGTGTATTGCTATCGTAGGTATTTTAATACCATAAGCATCTCTCCCAGCAGTTAATGGTTCTATTGGATGGAAGGGTACATTTGTTTTACCCAAGAGGCCTTTGCTAACTCCCTTTAGTTTGGACTTCTTCTGAGCTTTCATTGTAGCCTGTACTTCCCCCTCTTGAAGTTTGTATCCCATTCTGTAACATAGACCTTCAGCAGATGGTGAATTTGATGAGCGTCTGCATGGTGTCTCACTTGACTTTGTCTTCAGAGCCCAGCATAGTGTCTCAGTGCGTGTTTGTTGAATGCATGAGTGACTGAAAAAGACGGAACCAAAGCAGTTTTTTCTTTCTCTGTGTTGACCCCTTCCTTGTGCTCTAATTATGCCTTCATCTCCCTAATTCCATATTGTGGAACACACAAATTGCCATGCAGTGAAACAAAGATATGATCTTTGTTTATTGCTAGTTGCTTTTTAATACTTAGATGTTAGATCTTTTCAATATTGCTTGCCTTGATGTGTGATGAATACCTTTAATCCTTTGGTCACCTTATTTTTTTTTTTTAGTAAGTTAATTACTTTCTATTATGTTGATGGATTATTTTATGTTTTAGATGATTCCCTCTAAATATTGCAACACAGGGACTATTAGATAGAGCTAACTGCCAGCACCTTGAGTTTTTCCGAAGAGGCTCCTTATTAAAAAATATATAATTTCAGTGTTTGTGCAAGGCACTTTTTCCCATCATCAGTGCCTCGAGATGGAATTAGAAGATTAAAAAGATAAAGTGCTTTATTCATTTAATAAGTATCTACCATATTTATCCTCATAGTTTTCCTCACCCTTGCTATTTCACTGTGAAATAAAGAGAATGGGATTTATAGGAGAATCATTTCTAAACAATGGTGCCCTTCAGGCAGTTTACAATAGCAACGTTCTCTGGAGCCTCAGTTCCCGACAGTTCTCCATGGTCAACTCCTCAGAGCTATCTCCTGTAGGAGACTGCTCTAAGCAATGCTTTGGGTTCGTTTGTGGAAGGAGGGAGGAGGAGATGATTTCCAAGGCTTCGTCTGAAAGTGGAAATTGATTACATTTAGAATAACTTTAGGGAAAAATGGTGTTGATGTTGGAAGGGGCTTTAGAGTCAGACACGGGTTTGAATTCTGCCTCTTCCTCCTTGGTTATGGGATCTTGAGCAGATGACTGTAGCCTTATAAGTCTTAGTTTTCTCATCTAATTTCTCATCTGTAATATGAGGGTAATAATAGAACCCCACCTCTTATAGTTATTGTGAGACTCAAATGAGATAATTTAGGCAGACATTTAGCAGTTTATTCAACAGCTCTAAATAAACGTTAGCTCTTATTATAATAACTTATTATTAGGGCTTCTGTAGCATCCATCTTTGGTCTCATGTGACCATGTGAATAGGCTTGAGTAATAGAAATAGATGTGATTTAACAACTTAGGCCCTTGCTAGCATACTGCTCTGCATTTCTAAAGCACTTTACAGTTTGTGAAGCACATTCATACTTGTCATCTCCTTGAATCTTTGTATCTTGGGACATGATTCTTACAGTCTCTCCGCTCCGGTTCTTCAGAAGGAGGAAAAGGAATAAACAAATAAGAAGGGAGAGCAATGACAGTCAACTGGGCTGGGTTGAAAAGGAGGTTGAGCAGAGAGTGATGAGAGGGAGATTAACTCCCTCCAGAAAGATTGCCTTGGTTTTCCTCTTAACCCTTTGGCTGCCTGACAAGGTCAAACGCTTGCTGTTTAGAGCTGTCTTTGCTAGTCATTGGCATTACTATTCAAGCTGAAAAACATGCATGGGTGTGTACGTATGCATGTGTGTGTGCATGAGAGAGACACAGAACATTATGTAGGAGGATCACTTTATGATTTGCTTTAAAACATAGAGACAAGACTCAAAAAAAAAAAAACCCACCAGTGTATCTAATATTAGATGCTGGGTTATATGAGATACGGAATTTCTCTGAACACATTTTACATGGATTTTACGTATTTCCTTACTTTAGTTCTGATCTTTTTTTTTTTCACCTTAGACTTATACAATTATAGAGCATTAAAGATGGAACCACTTGATGGCTCAAGTCCCTCCATCTCCGTCCTCCACCAGCAAACAGACTTATAGAGGAAGGGCGAGAGGGATGATGGAGGAAACTACATTTATCGAGGTCCTACCTGGTGCCCTGGTGGGCATTTGAGTCACTCAGGCATGCACTCTGTAGTTCAGCAGATTGTTTGTTAGGAGAGTCTTCTCTGCTCCCTAGCCATTGTATGTAGAGCAGTTAACACAGCTGACATTGTTGTGGCTGCCCTCATGGAGCTCAGGTGCTAGTAGGGAAGACATACATTATAGGTGTAGGTAAATAAAACATCAAATCGTTTAATGCTGTGAAGGAAATGAACAGGGTATATGTGAGAATAACTGCGGATAGGGCTTCTTTCTATAGGATTATTAATGAAGGTTTCTTTGAGGAAGTGTCATATCTGAACCTTGAATAGTAACAATCCTCACAAGAGTCCTCTTATGGGTACGTCCTGTCATTATCATCATTTTACATATGAGGAAATGGAAGATCAAAGAGATTGAGCAAACTGCCCAAGGCCACACATCAAAGATCAGGAGAAAGATCCTTCTAGATATATTGAGTAGTACCTGCTATGGTCTTGAAAGTGGGGGACGCAGGCAAGGTACACACACACATTCAGGGTACTTCTAGAAGGTCGGCGTAGCTGAAACATGATGAGCAGGGGGCAGAGTGGCAATAGATGATGGTGGTGAGGTAGGCAGGGCTCAGATCATAAGTGGAGAGACTGGCCTTTAATGAGACGAGTGACGCTCCCAGAGTAAGGCAGGAGGGGAAAGAGGAGAGGCCATTTAAATCTAGGTAAGTTTTTAAATTTAATGATGAGAGAATAACAGTTCTTTTCTGGAAATTCTGATTTTCTTAATGAAAACTAGGAATATTTCTCATCTGTCGGCAGTTACGTGAGTGAAGGACAGAGCTGAAGGTCTTTGGGGGCTCATAGGAAGTTTGAGGAGAGAAGCAAAAGTGTGCAGTGGGGGTCCTGCGTGGGGTGCAGGTCGGATCACGAAATGCAGGAGGCTACTTATCAATGTTGGGTGTCTGTTTGAAGTTTATCATCATGAATTTAAAGTAAAATCAGTCTGTATAGTTACCATGGTTTTTCTCCGATGATGTTTAGCTGGGGAATGCAGAGGGCCGGATTCGTCCAAGATTGGTGTTCTGCCCTTTGAGTCCACTGGAAGAACAGAGTGCTAAAGCTGTATTTGCAAAGGAATGATTATAATGATGGACTGTGTTAGCTAGAGGGTGGTGCTGGGAAATAAGGTAGACTGATAGATAATTAAAAGGTGATGGGGTCAGTAGATTGTAGATTGAAGAATTTAAGGGACTACTTAAACAAATGAAGTGAATGGATATTCTAATTTGAGATTCTGGAGTTGGTGCAGATCTCGGGTGTACCCACTGCAGTAAGTGATTGAGGTGGAGTGGATGGAAAGGCATTGGGGGTGAACATGGCCTACGTACTGAGACACTTGGGTATCGGATGGCTTATTCCTTTAGATGAAATTGCCAAGAATGATGACAGGAATTGAGGTGAGAAAGAAGACTATGAGCCAAGAGCTCAATCAAACCTTCATTGAGTGAGAAGAGTACTCGAAAGGTTGATGGGTAAAAAAAGAGGCAGATGAGGAAGACAGGATGATGTAGTTGGATGGCTTGGGTCTCAGAGGAATTTTTGCAAGAAAATAGAAGTAATAGTTTGGAAGTCGTGGGGACAAGAATACCTTCTCTGCCTCCTGGCCTTGACGATTTGAGGTTAAAAAGAAAAAGGCAAAACTCTTCTGGACACCAGAGGAAGCAATGTCCTTAGTGACCTGCAGGTTCGTTTAAGGCCAAAAGGGGGAGGGAGTGCTTTTGTAAAAAGAAATGATGATTTACGGAAATTTGCTGACTAGTACAGGGGTTCCAGAAGGGAGTGGAAGGTTCAGAAGGGAGGAAGGGGAGCTGTGTGGGACGGGCTGGGGGTGAACAGCAGCATGGTATGGCAGTTAGGGCATAACGGAAGCCTGGGGACCCTTCGGCTGCAAGGCGGATGAGCGGAGTGAGCAGATGCCCTGCAGTGCGTTAGTGCCCCACAGTCTCCGAGAAGCAGCCCCTGGTGCCAGTGCCACAGGCCTGAATGTCTCCTCGGAGAGCATGGCAGCTTCCCATGGAGCTTTTCCCAAGGTCTAAAGGGATGAGATGGCAATTTCAGGGAAGGCAGCTGATGCCAAGGTCTAATGGTGACTTTTCCAAGGTCACACTGAATAAGTAGCAAAGCTCATCTCCTGACACTAAACATCAGGTCTGCTTACCCTCTAATTTGTTCATTTTAATTATAGTACTCATTTACCTTACTGCTGGCAGAACTGAGTCCATTAGGCCATTAGAAAATGATAATTACAGGAAAAAAAAAACCCTTAAAACTAGACAGTGTTTAAACTTTGGGACCATCCCAGGCTCATAAGCAGGTCTGAGCAGAAAGGATGAGAGATGGCGGTGACCGTGTGCTCCACCCTCATGCACTGTGCTCTGTCCACAGGGTCATGTAGGCACAACAGCAACCAAGAAGATCGACGTCTACCTCCCCCTGCAGTCGAGCCAGGACAGACTGCTGCCAATGACCGTGGTGACAATGGCCAGCGCCAGGGTGCAGGACCTGATTGGGCTCATCTGTTGGCAGTACACAAGCGAAGGACGGGAGCCGAAGCTCAAGTAATCCTTCCTCTTTTTGGCTGCTCTAGTTTCTGGCCATCTCCTGGCCACCCACCCGTGCTGCCTTCTGGGCCCAGCCAGTCTTTCTAGGCATCGGCCTGGGACCCAGATGTCCACCCTGATGCAGGTCAGGCTGCTCCCCAGATCTCGGGCCTGTGGACCTCAGGCGTATCTCTGAGAATCTGCCTGTAAATGGACTGATACATTTGTGAAGGCAGACATGAGAAAATGCGTTTTAGCAGTTTCCCAAACGCTTTTATGATGCTCACTGATAAAAATGGCATGGGAGTTAGTGGGAGGGAACTAATGTTAATTGAGCACCTACAACGAGTTGGGCCCCATGCTGGGCATTTCGTACTTCATATCTCATTGAGTTCTCCCAGCTCCCCGTGAGGAGAGCATTATGATCCTCATTCTGCATAGGAAGAAACTCCCAGTCACAGAGTCGTTACTTGCTGAAGGTTATACCAGCGGGAAGTGGCAGAGTCTGGATTTGATTCTTGGGCTGTTGCATTATTTTTGCATTGTTTCCTTTGGTCTGAATTAGTTTTCTTTGTTATCAGTTAGTGGTTCAGTTTTTCTCTCAATCACTAGGCTCTCTTCCTCATTAAACAATTATTTTGAAAATGTAATACTTTGAAAGTAGCATCTCTGTATTTATACATCATAACTTGAACTTGAAAGTACTTTGCTGCATTAGTTTGCCCATACTTACATTTCTCATCTGACAGGCATCTTCTTCTCATTTTATGTGCTTTTCCCAGCAATAGTGTTTGAGAATCAGCAGAATGTGGTGGGTGCCTTCATTTTGGAAATGCATTCTTATGCAGACTTTCTCTTTTCACATTTTCAGAGTTAGAATGGTCCATCGTCAGTTGTTTTGTTTTTTCTTTAGGTGCATTAAATCTGCACTTAAAATTATTCTTTCAAGTTTTTATTGACATCGCCCTTCACTTTGCCTGAATAAATTGTGGCCATAAAAATAATCTTTACCACTCCTGTGGCAATAGAAAGCCTTTTTAACCAAGATACCACCTAGGCTCCGAAAAGGGTTGAGTCAGCAGCTCTGCTGAAGGCTGAGCAATGGTTGTCCCTTTTCAGCATGAAGTGGAAGCAAGAAAACAGGAAAGAGAGTCACCGTGTTAGTGACTTTGTGTACTTGTCTGAGTTAATCCTCAAAACGTCACTTGATGCAGGAACTGAAAACAAGAGCGGCAGAGCCACTTGGCAGGATTCTACAGCCAGTACCAGACAGGAGTGGACTGAGGCGCACATTTTAGAGATCAGGAAACTAAAGCCTCGCGAGGCTAAGTACCTTTTCTAAATTACACAGTAAGTGCTAGAACTGGTGGTATTTGTTGACATCTATACTAAAACCTGAAGGAGGAGGAATAAAATGTGACGCAAAGGAATAGAGTGGAGGGTTTTCTAAACAGAGGGATACACGTGGACTTCTGGTTATGATGGCCCTTTAAATCCATGCTTTAAATTCTATATTCTGTTCCAAATACATAGCAATGATAAATACATTATTGGCATCGTTTTCCTTTAATAACAAGATAAACATCAAAGTGGACTAGAAACGGAACCAAGAACAGAAATAGGCAGAATGTGCTAGGAATCAGTTCTTTTGGGGTATTCTGTAAACATGCTGCAAGTGAGCTTATCAGTATGTAAAATACTAATTTTTCTCAGGTTTCAGGGCAGCTAGGCAGGGCCTGGGGGTGGGGGGGGACAGAGCCCCCATTATTTCTAGGTAGGGAACAGTCTCATGCATCTACCTGTGTGCCATACACATACTGTTATTTTCCACAAGTATACCATAATGTCAGGGAAGAGTGGGAAACACTGCTTGAGAATATGTGAGCCAAATGAACTTCGTGCCTGGATGGGGACCGGAAGAAGTCTCATGCCGGAAGCTCGGAGCTAGGGTGGGACTACCTTACCTATGAAAAGAAGCGACAAAGCTACCTCAGTCTATGACTTGCTTAAAGTTGTGTTTCTGGGGTGGCAAGGGAATAGAGGTAGCAGTACGACCAGGACCTGGCCATGAAGTGACTGCGTTTATGATAGCCCTCATGGTACCCAAGGATAGGAAGCCTGAACAGCTAGAATAAGACCTGCTTCCAGACTGGTGGCCTTTGATTGGACAAGGACGGAACATGGTGGCAATGTCTGTAAAAGCACTGGATAGGGAATGGTGATGAAAAGAAGAAGAGAGAAAAAGAGATGAAACATGACTATTTATGAAGAGCTAGCAAATTAAATATCAAAGCAAATGAATACAACTCGTACTAAGAAAGACAATATTTAGAAGAATTGACTCCCAAGAAAATATAATAAAGCAATCTGAAAATAATCACAAATAAATATGTTTAAATCATCAGAACGGTGAAGGAATAACATCCATGGTAAACTCTTAGGAAATTGTGAAACAGAAA
This sequence comes from Macroglossus sobrinus, assembly GCA_004027375.1. NCBI lineage: Eukaryota > Metazoa > Chordata > Mammalia > Chiroptera > Pteropodidae > Macroglossus > Macroglossus sobrinus. The sequence continues at coordinate 55,963 of PVKZ01001437.1, read as the reverse complement.
CAAGCAGATGAGAATCCAGAGGTGGATTTAGAAAAGAACCAATTAAAAGTACTGGAAATATAAAATGTAGTTATTAAAGTTAAAAAGATGTAGTAACTCTAGACTGGTATAGTTAAAGAGGAAATGCATTGAACGATAGTTCTAATGAAGTCCACGCAGGATGTAACAGAGATAAAGAGATACAAAGAATAAAGATGAGTAAATTAAGAGACATAAAGGCCATATTGAAAGTTTCCACGTGTGAAGCAGAGCGTGGAGAGAATGGCAAAGAAACATTATTTGAAGAGAAAATACCAGAGAATTTCCCAGAATCAAAGGTAGCTATGAATGAGTCTTCATATTAGAAGCACATACAAATTAAATGAAGGAACGATATAGCCTTTTTAACAAATGGGGCTGGGGGAATTGGACATTTATAAGCCAAAAAGAAAAAAATTAAGAGTCAACTATACCCTAAACCTCATACCTTGTATAAAATTAATTCAAAGTGAACTGTGACTTACATGTAAAATGTAAAACTATGAAACTTTTTATAGAAAACAGAGGACGAAATCTTTGGGACCAGAGGCTGGATGAAGAGTTTTTATACATGAAACTAAAAGCATGAGCCATAATAGAAAGAAGATAAATTGGACTTTATCAAAATTAAAAACTTTTGCTTTACAATCTTGCTTCCTTCCCAGTCCAAAAGCTGTCAGGCAGCAGCTGCCCAACCCTTTCCCATGGTCCAGCCTTCAGCTGCACCTGGCCAGCGGGGATGGAGGCTGCAGGAGAGACTGGCCGGCATCAAACAGTAGAATTGAAGGCAAAAATATGTCAGTGGGAATATTTTGTGAACTACATAATAAAAGCAATAGCCCACCAAGAGACTATAATTGCAGCTGTGTAAATATCTAGCAACGTAGTCTCAAAATATTTTAAGGGAATTATAAAGAGGCATTGACTGATCCACATTCCCAATGGGAAATTTCAATATATTCCTATTAGAAACTGGTAAATGAAGCAAACTAAAAATTAATACAGAAAAGGAAGATTCAACCAATTAAGTTAGCAAGTTTGAACCCCCAAAATAGAGATTATCCCTTGTACTAGTTTGTAAGCCTCTGAAGTTGAGTATATCTTACTAAGTGCTATATTCCTGAAGTATATATAGCATGTTGACATTTTATAGTAATTGCTCCGTGAGTGTATTTTGAATTACTAAGTTACATTGAATTCGAATAAACCATTGTCTTTTGAAGTTTTTACAATTCTCACGTGACATTGGATTTCTCAATTTCGTTTGGTATAAGACAATCTGTGAAGGAAATTCCTGGGTTCTCTTCTTATCAGGCAGGGTAGAGCAAGGTTATTTTCTTTCTAGCTTGTTTGTACCTAAGGTCCTTACTCGATCTTTTCCAGGGGGTTGGCCCTGTGGAAGAACACTTTGTTCTCAGGGGCCAGATTGCTAGATGCATGGGGGACCTTGCCTCCAGTTTCGTTCTGGTTGTCAAAACCATTTATTTAAGAATATTGTTCCTCAGTCTCTGTGCCTTGAAAATTTTATGGTGGTAGGCTTTGGCCAGAGGGAAGGAATGGAGAACTTAGCTGGAATTCTTGACTTCCTTTACTCTTATACTTGTTAACTCTTGAGCAAGATTGGCATGTGATATTTAACGCTGTTTTCCTGCTGATGCGATGCACTGATTTCAGGGGAAACTAAATCTGTCTGGAAGAAAGTAACTGAAGTCATTTCAATCTCTAGGTAGTTGAATTTTTAAATTTAGACTTTGTTATATAGTTTCATGATTATTGAATTTTGATCAGAAAATGTAACCTATAAAGTTTCTGCTTATTTATTTATATATTTTTATACTTTGGAATTTTTATAAATATTCCATGGATTCTGGATAAAAATTCTGTATAGGTTACAGACTTCAATATATGCTTCGTAAATCATCTTTAATTACGATCACTTTTTTTTTTTTTTTACTGTCATCTTTGGATGATTAAGAGAAGTAGATTGAAGTTTCCATTTTCTTGTGTTTTTGTCAATTTCTCCTGAGATTTTAAGTTTATGCTTTATATATTTCAGTACACAGAAAGATTCATGCATTTCATATCTCTATTGTGAGCTGTACTTTTTTCAGTATAAAACAGTCCTATTTTATTTATGTTTTGTGTCCTGCCTTTTTCTTTGCTTTATTTCAATAACAATAGCTTTTCCAACCCTGTTTCTTTGCACTAATCTAATGTATCTTCGTTCAGACTTTTACCTTCACCTTTTGTTTTAGATATATGAATAATTTTGGGAGGTTTTTGTTGTTGTTGTTTGTTTGTTTGTTTTTTTGACTCAATCTAAGTCAATGTCTTTTTATCGGGAAGTTTATCTTACTAACATTTATTGTAACCAGTGGTATTGGTTTCATCTCAGTCAACTAGTTGTAAGCTTTGTTTTCATGCCTTTTTTTTCTATTTCAGTTTATTTTTAATTCTGAGGCTGGTTACCTGTAAGATTTTAAAACCTTTTTAATAGACTTTATTTCTTAGAGTAGTTTTAGGTTTACAGAAAAATTGCACAGAAAGTATAGTTCTCACATATCTCCTTCCCGCCTCTCATTTCCCCTTATTGTTAACATTTTGTATTAGTGTGATACATTTGTTGCAATCAATGAACCAATATTGACACATTGTTATTAACTAAAGTTGGTCATTTATATTAGGGTACTCTCTGTGTATCCTACAGCTCTAAAGGTTGTATTATATAGAATGGTTTCACTGCCCTGTGCTCCATCTGTTTATCACCTCCACTTCCCACCTCTGGCCACCACTCTTTTTTTTTTTTTTTTTTTTTTTTTTTTTTTTTTTTTTTTTTTTTTTTACTGTTTTTATAGTTTTTCATTTACTAGATCAGCTAGCTAGAATCATACTATATGTAGCTTTTTCAGACTGGCATTTTTCCTTAGCAATATACACTTACAGTTCCTTCATGTCTTTTTGTGACTTAATAGCTCATTTCTTTATACTGCTGAATTATATTTTATTGTATGGATGTAGCACAGTTGTTTTTTTTTTTTTTTCATTCACCTGAGGACAGCTTGTTTGCTTCCAGTTTGTGAGAGTTATGCATAAGATGCTATCAACATTCATGTGCAGGTTTTTGCATGACATAAGTTTTCAGTTCGTTTCACGAATAACTAGGAGCGCAGTTGCTGGATCGTATGATAAGCCGATGTTTAGCTTTCTAAGAAACTGCCAGACTGTCTTCCAAAGTCATGACACCCTTTCAGATTTCCTTCAACAATGCATGAGAGTTCTTCTTGCTCCACATCCTCACCAGTATTTGGTTTTGTAAAGGTTTGGGCTCTTAGCTATTCTGGTAAGTATGAGGCGGTGTCTCGTTTTAATTTGTAATCCCCTAATGAGATGAATTGAACATCTTTTCTCATGCTTGACTTCTGTCTTTCATGAGTTGTCTGTTTAGGATTTTGCCTATTTTTTTAATCAGTTGTTTTATTACTGTTGAGTTTTAAGAGTTCTTTGTATATTTATCAGATACGTTTTGTAAAGATTTTTCTCCAGATCCGAAGCTTGTCTTTTCATTCTCTGAACTGCATCTCTTGCAGAGCAGCTTTTAACGTTAATAAACTCCCAACTTGTCAATTTTTTATTTCATCGATTGTGGTTTTGGTGTTGTATCTAAAAAGCAATCACGGAACCCGAGGTTACCTATATTTTCTCCTTTGTTGTCTTCTAGCAGTTTTCTGGTTTTGTGCCGGACATTTGGGTCGTGATCCATTTTGAGTAAAATGTTATGAAGGGGGTAGGGTCTGTGTCTAGCTTTCATTTTTTGTGCATGTGAATATCCAGTTGGAAAAACTATCCTCTCTCCACTGCGTTGCCTTTGCTCCTTTGTCGAAGATTAGTTGACTATATCTGTGTGGGTCTGTCTGCGTGGGACCTGTAAGATTTTTTTAAAAACTTTCCTCAATTTATATTCCTCCAACAGATTCAGGAGTGAAACAATATCTGTTGAGTAACACCCATTTATAAATAAGAGACAAATAAAATTAAGTGACTTTTTATCCTGCCATGGACTTGAGATGGGAGTTATGCACCTGCCCTTTACCTAAAGCTACATTTACGCCCCCTTCGTAGACAATTTAAAAGACTTTCAAGGGTGATTTTGATGCAAAGACTTTAGTGCTATATTATGACTCCATTGGTACACTAGAACAGCCATCCTTTGGCCTTCCTCTTTTCATTTATCCCTTAGACATTCACCATATTTCTCTGATCTCTTATTTATTTTTGCCCTTTATAAGGCTCCTGACAGGTGAGCTACTAAAAGCCTGGAGAATTTTTGCTGAAGTCTAGAAAGTTGGAGTGATATACTTTGAAGATGATTTGCAATGCTCAGTGAGTGGAAGGTTCTGGCTATAGAGCAGTGCTGTACAAAAGAAACATAGTGCAGTCACCTCACACCTGTTTGAATGGCTGTCATCAATAAGACAAGAAATAACAAGTGCTGATGAGGATGTGGAAAAAAGGGAACCCTTCATCACTGTTGGCAGGATGTAAATTTTTAGAGCCACTATGGAAAACAATATGGAGGGTCCTTAAAAAATTAAAACTAGAACTACCATATGATCCAGCATTCCCACTTCTGGGTATTTATCCGAAGGAAGTGAAAACAGGACCTCAAGATATCTGTACTGCCCTGTTTATTGCAGCTTTATTCACAGTATCCAAGATAAGGAGACAACTTAGTATCTATCTGTGGATGAATGGATACAGAGGATGTGGTATATATACACACACTGGAATATTATTCAGCCATGAGAAAGAAGGAAATCTTGTCACTTGAAACAACACGGATGATACGTCAGACAGAGAAGGGCAAATACTGTATGCTGTCACATATATGTGGAATCTAAAAATGTGACCCTCGTAGAAACAGAGTTTAGAATGATGGTTACCAGGAGTTAGGTGCTGCGGTGTATGGGGCCATGTTAGTCAGAGCGTACAAACTTCAGTTAGAAGATGAATTAGTTCTGGGGAGCTAATATACAGCATAGCAATTATAGTAAACACCACTGTATTATGTACTTGAAAGTTGCTAAGAGAGTAGATCATAAATGTTCACAAAAGAAGTAATATGATGTGATAGAAGGGCTAGCTAATACTACTTGGTGGTTATCATTCTGTAATATATAAGTGTGTTAAACCAACATGTACACCTTAAACATATAACATTTTATGTCAATTATATCTCAATAAAGCATGAAAAAATAGATAATGCAAGCTGCAAATGAGCCACATTGCAATTTTAAATTTTCTAGTAACCACATTTTAAATTGAAACCAGGTTTAAAAAAAATGAGTAAGATGAATTTTTATACCATATCGTATTTAACCCGTTGTACCTAAAATGTTTTAACGTAATTGGTATTTTAAATTATCAATGATATCTTGAGTGGGGTTTTGTCATTAGTTTTCAATATCTCATGTTTATTTGCTATTGATAGCACATCTCTCAGCAGCCACTTCTCGGGTGCTCAGTAGCCACATGTGGGAAAGGGCAGCTTGAGACTACACGCAGGCACAGCGTAACTGCACTGTGGGGTTCACTGTGGGTCCCCTCCATTCCTATGCAAGCCCAGCCACTGAGCCCGTGGGAAACGTGGTGCGTTTTGTAGATAGTTGAGGGTTTATCTCATTCTGTATCAAATTTTTAAAAATTTGATAGTTGTTCATAGACGCTTTCTAAAACGTTAACACTTCCCTCTGCCTTCATAATCTGAGTATAACATAGTGGCTGAGAGTGTAGGGTCCAAGGCACAGTGCGGGTGAATTCCGGCACTAACACTCACCATCAGGGAGATCAGGGTAAGTTACTTCAGCCCCATGCGCTCCAGTTCTCTCGTGTGTCAAATGAGGATAGAAACGTCCTAATAGGGCAGTTATAAAAAGAAAATGAGAAAACATACGGCGAGTGCTCAGTAAATGCTCATTTCTGTTGCTGCTAACTACGATAACTGTAGCCTGCTGCTGCTACAACCAAAACTAGTAGCAGTTCAGCAGCAGTAGCATAATTTAGGCCTTTCCTGGTGACTCAAGTAATTATGCTGCGCCGTGGTACACTGATGCCCTTTCGGGCTCAGCAAAGTATATAGGAATGTCTGACCTTACAATTATATGTTTTCTGACAACTTTGCCATTTGAATTCTTTATACTTCCCCCCCTTTTTTTTTTAAGCTGTGTGCTTGCCCACCTCTATCCTCCCCATCTCTAGATTTCCGCTTCTAACTTGTATTCCTTAGAGCCATCATTGAGAACCACTTACCTAAACAACACATCCTGAGAGGCCCTTCCCATCCTGACCCCCCGCTGCTCCCTGGCGTCCTCATGCATCACATTCTTGAACTGGCAGCTTCTCGACACTGATATCGTGTCCGCTTTTGCCGTTTCCTTGCTCAGGAAATGCCCTTTTCACTCTTCTCTTGATATCCTGCTGAATCTTGAAGGCTTAAGTCTGTAGATTCTAGGTACTGAGGATAAAATGGAGAACAAGAGAAATGTGACTGTTGCACTCAAAAAATTTAGCTTTGGGGAAGAAGACATATCAGATGTATTAGCACTTTGTCACTGGCTCATTTCACTTATCATTTGTGTTCATTTGTATATACAATAAACATTTATTGAGTGTTTACTATATACCAGGCACTTTTTTGTGTATATAGTTGTATATGGAACGGATAAGGGAACATAGAAACATTCAAAGATGTGGACTGAAATTCTCCACCCCTGCCATGCCAGGAAGGCCTCCCTCCATGTGTCTGCTAAGACAAACTTTTCTGGCTGTACACAAACCTTTATTCATTACAAGTCACAGTTCTCAACCTGGTGATGAATTTAAGTGATAGATGAAGGTTTGAGGGAAGTTATTACACTTTGTTCATTGAGCTGGACAGAAAGATTGCCCATCATCAACATTTCCCAAGTGCCAGAGTCACCACTCGACTAGGTAGTGAATTGGTAGGTACGAGTACTCTGGAGTGCCCTCTGTGTTTCCTGCTCCAGGCCAATTATTTTAAGTGTATTATTTCTTATAACAGTGTTATAAGTCATAGATAGTAACAGTAGCAAAACTAAGGATCAGGAAGTTAAGTAACTGCCCAAAAACTTATATTTAGTAAGTGGAAGAGTCAGGATTTGAACCCAGATCTGGCTCCTTTTCCCTTGATCTTAACTACCATGGTACATAGAGAAACAAGGCTCTTCTCATGGTGATAGCACTAGGCACATTATAGCCATTTGAGATTTTCCTTTTTTCCATTCATCCGTCTGTCCATCCGTCCGTCCATTTGTCCATCCATCCATCCATCCATCCATCCTTTTATTCTTATAATCACAGATTCAGCAAGAATTTACATGTTTTCTACACCATCCCAGGCACTATGCTAGGCCCTGGGGATATAGACAGTTATAAAATCAAGTCTGGTCTCAGGATTCAAGCAAGTGGTTAATACAGGCACCAAATTACACAGCTTCCATTTTGTTATTGAGACTTGCTATAATAGTGGATATTCAGAATTCTGTGGGAACACAGAGAAAGGCTTTTCTAAGTCTGCATGAAAATGGAGGTCTGGGTTGAGCAGGGGTGGGCGGGATGTTAAGGAAGGCTTCCCTCTAGAATGGATGTTTGCATTAAATCTCAAAAGATGACCTGACAGACTAGGAACAAGCAGCATCTAGGCTGTTAGGCCTGTGTGAATAGTGATGGGAGCTGACGTTATGACCTTACTAGGGTACTGCAAGCAGTTGGTGTGACTGGAGCCTAAGGTGTGTCTCCTGGAACAGAAGGAGATTGGGTTTGAAAGCAGAGCAGAGTATAGTAGAAGGATTTATGGAAGCCAGATACTTTTAATAGCTCTTTTGTTTTTACTCTAAAGGAAGGGAAAGGCTTTGATTTGTAGTAGACTTCATGGGTTTCTGAAATTTAGAATTCTGCCAACTGAATTTGTTTGAAGAATCTCTCTCATTTAGAAATGTACAAAAGAAGGCTTTCCAGAAATGCCAGAAATGATGGAATTAGCAAAGGATGTTAAAACAGCTGTTATAAACATGCTCTATATGTTCAACATGATAGAGGCATGAACATGTAGAGGAAAGAAGTAGATTTTTAATACCCAAATGGAACTTCTAGAGGTGAAAATTAAGTATTTGAAATGAAAACTACACTAGATGAGATTAACAGAAGATTAGATACTGCAGAAGAAAAAATCAATGAACCTGAAGACATAGCAATAGAAACTATCCATAAAAGAGCTCAGAACTATACAAAGGGCTTGCTTCAACTTAGAACTTAATAATTATTTTTTTCCTAGAACATTTTTTTTTACCAGAGAATTTAGACTTAACTACATACTGGATGAGGTTGCTGTGGCTTGACAAACGTTATAATACTATTTTTCAGTTTTTACTTTAGGGGGGCTTTTGTTTTAGATAAAGGGAATCTTCAGTTTTAAAAATATTTTCTCTGGCTTCAAAGAGATGAACTTCTGAGCTGCAACCCTCAGGAGCTTTCTTCCTATTCCTAATGTGTGACACACTCTTCATATTGATTCTGGCATCAGAATAAACTGCAAAGCCCAAGTAATAAGAGTCTGGACATTTCAGAATCATGCTCTAATTTGTTTTTTATTTAAAAAAAAAAACAATAAGTATTCATCTCTCCAGACATACTTAAGTGTGTTTTGCATTTTCTGAAATAATAGTGAATTTTTATGAGTATGTAAATTAACATGTCAGATCACACTTGGAAGAAATCTGGGATGCTTCCTGGAATGCTCCTGAATTTTCATATATGAATTAAGCACCAATTATATATGGGCTCCTGGCTTCTGTCTCTTCATGAAGGCCATAGTGGTCTTGGAACATAAAGTGAACATTGGTCAACAATTCAGTGAAATAATGTTTTCTAATGAAAAATTTAGTCTTGATAAAATATGAATAAGTAAATTTAGTCAGTTGTATTCATCAAAGCTGATATATATATATATATATATATATATATATATATATATATATATATCCAGCCCCCAAAGTGATCTTTTGGCAACAGGCTCCATTTCACATCCATTCATTGTTCAGACGGCCAGTTCTCTCACGAGCATTACAGTCCCCAAGGGGACTGCTCCTTCCATGCCCACCTAACTCTAAGCCTCTTTCTTAGTTTTGGATCCCATGGTCCTGTACTGTTCCTTACTGAGTCTTTTGATCATTTGTCCCTCTCTGGTAGTGGCCCGCAAACAGGACTTTTAGGTTTCCGTATTTCAAGCTATCAACCATGCTTCTGTTAGTTATTTCTGCAATCAGAAGCTTCAGAGTAATGGAAGAAATCTTGGCAAAATGAGATTTTTTTTTTTATTCCAGGCACTGTGCAGTGAATTAAGTCATTTAATCCTTACAAGACCCTTATGTAGTAGGCATGGCTATTTTCTCTGTAATTCCATAACTTGGTAGAGAAAATGACCACCTTTGGGAATCGGGATGTACGTGAGGCAGGCAGTGCTCAGAGTGTCTAGAATAGGTGATTCTCTGAACTTTTTTACACAGTTGTAATAATTTCGTTGTTTTTTCTCCATTGAAAAAATGAGATGCTGCACTCATGTCTTCATGAACTGTAAAAATGCCTCTTTCATTCTTACCTCTTCCTGTGCCTTCTCCCCTTGTCTTGAATTGTATTCTCTGACACATGAGCATTGCCTAGAAAGCCACATTTGATTAACAGATATCAATATGACAAGCAAGAAAAAGAAAAGCTTGTTATTTCTCCTCGTTAAAACACACATCATTAATAATACCCTTTATGTTTTTTTTCATGGGTAGAGTGATCAGTGTACACATGCATACATTTGTTCATTGAACAAATATTTGTTAAGTGCCTTCTAAATGCCAGCCACTTTATTCTTCAGGGAGGGTGCAGAGACAAGAGAAGAATCCCACTCTTCAGGAGAACATAGATGCGTAAATAAGAAAAAGCAATGCGATAAGTTAGATGCAGAAATATTAATTGAGTTCTGTAAGGCCACAGAAGAGAACCACTTTTCCAAATGGTTCTCCTAGAGAAATCAAGGAAAGCTTTTTGTACACGAGGAAACGGGGGTCAGATTTGGTCACACAGCTGGTTAGTGGTCGAGTTTGCATGAAAACTACATCTGACGGCCAAACCACTGAAATGTGTCATAAGGAGGCGCCCCTCTTTTCACTGTGCTGTAAGTTCCAGATGTCTATATTTGGGGTCAGGGTCCACAGGTGCCCTTTTTTTTTCTCTCCCCATTTCACAATGCCAACAGTTTCCGATTTGATCAAAGAGCAGGAAGGAGACCTGAGCTCTCTAGAACTGGTTTTTTGCTCCTATTTCACTAGTTTTCTTCTTTTCTATGCCACCCAGTCTCCATCTGTAACAGCAGGAGGTTGAAATAAATCTCTCTGAGCGTCTAGTTTTTTATATTTAATGTGTAGTGGTTTGCCCCATTTCCTTGGGAAGTCTTGACACACCCTGGCTTTGTCAGGGTTACGTGGGGATCAAGAGAGAGGGTTCCTGAATACCTGTGTTTGATCTCAGCTCTGTCACTTACACGCTGTTTAGTCTTGAGCAAACCACTCAACCTCCTTGAACCTCGGTTTTCTAATTTATAAAATAGACATAATAATAACCGACTCAGAGCCGATGTGAAGATTCAGCGAGCTTATGTGTCTAAACTATTTTGCACAGTGTCTGGCACATAACACTCAATACACGTAGCTAATGATACTAATGATCATTGTGCTGGTATTGTTTTGGAGTAGTGAAGCGGTTTTAGAAGTCAAAATACCACAGTAGCTTCTTTAATTAATCATTCCTTAATAAAAGCACAAATGAATCAATATGTCCAGGCACAGAATAGAGAATTTTAGACATTTTCCTCTTAGATGTAGGGGTTAGAACACTGTTTTGCTGGTAAACTTTAGGGGTGACTAGAAAAGACTTCCATTTTTGTATAGTTTCGTGTAACATAGGGTGAATCATTCATCCTTTTCCTTGCTGTGCTCCCAGTTCTCAGGACAGGCCACAGCACAGGGTAGGTACTGTGCAAACGTTTTCTGAAAGAATAAGTGTTTTTACACTTTGTATTTAAGAACCGGGGGAAATAATAGCACTTTGCAGTCTTTTGGCTCTTAGATCTTATCCTGTGACATTTGTTGAGTTCATTTTGAGGGTGTTTGGGGGCGTCCCATGACAATCAAAGCAGAATTCTTCTGATACCGGTGTTTGGCTTTCTCTTTTAATCAATAGGCTTATTATTTGCCCTTGAAACCTCTGTGATGCTGAGGAATCACAGGCATTCCTCAGGATGATTTACACGGTAATAAATAATCTGTGCTGTCTATTGCTTGCTTCATCAGTGTCTGCCCTGTTCATAAAACCACGGAGGCTCAGTGGCCCCAAGGCTGGAGCACAGTGGACGGTAACTCCATCACAGATGTATGCACGTAGAGCACGTCGCTCAGTTATTGTTGCTTTCTTGCTCTAGTACGTAGTCCCAGGTTATCTTTAAGGATTGATGTAACTGTAGAAATTATTTTCCATCTGACTCTTATAGTTACCATCCCATTTATTTATTTTTTTTTACCTCCATTGTATGATAGGCACTACATATTATCTCATCTAATCCTCACGACCACCCCTACGTTAGGTGGTCATACTCTTTTTATAGAAGGGGGAACTGAAACTCAAGGATGTAAAGCTTATTCTCTGAAATCACATAGCCTCTGATTGATGGAGTTTAGGACCGAACCCAAGTCTTTCTGGAAAAGCTCTTAGCTACTGCACCATGACTTTTTCCTCATCTGAACGGCTTTCTTCTGCTTCTGCAAGTGTTTTGTGTTTAAGTTTGTAACCTCTCGTGAAGATCTGTAAGTTTCCCATACCATTCAGAGATGAATTTTAAATTTTTTAACAGCATCGCAAATACATGAAATTTATAGTGACACGTATAGCCAGATTACTTCCTTGTTATCCATCCATTTAGCAAATTTACAGTTCCCATTAATTTTAATCTGCTCTTATTACCTGTTTTATGTAATAAATATCTCTTAGTCATGACAGACTGAGTATAGATCACCTGAAGTAGGCTCTCTCTCAATAAGCAGAGTTGCAGCAAAAGATTTGTGAATTAATTGGGAAAATTGCAAATCAGGTAGTCAGTGAAATAATTCATTGTCACATCCAATCAATAAACTTTGTAAATCAACTCATTTAATTCAAAAAATGATCTATATAGATCAAGCAACCAATTAAACAATTAGCATACACTTTGCAATTAATTAATTTAAGCATCAATCATATAATTAAAACTCCAAATTTAAGCTGCAGAATTTAGAATCCCATCGCCTTGCGAACTATTAGGTTCATGCTTCTGAATGCTAGCAGATTCGCAGTTTCATGGTTCAGCTTCGGAGCAGGGTATCTTAGAGTGTTTTCCGTTGATTTCAGTTTTAAATTGTCTTTATGTTATAGTTTCCCTCCCTTTTCAGCCAATTGACTTTTGACTTAACCCAAAGAAGTAAACTGGGCGAGGCTAGGCTCTGGGATTACTGATGGGACATTCCAGAAAAGTGAGAAAAGGCCAGAAGTAGTTGAAGGGGCCCAGATATCTGTGTCAGGACAAATCAGGTCATTTGCTTTTACTGTATTAAGTATCCTTGGTGTTCAGAATCGGATCCTGCCATGTGAGTCTGATTTTTTTTTCAGAGAAAGTAGAACTCTGTAGATTGTCTTTGTTGCCTCGAGTACTTCTCCTGAGCTAGAGCGGAAATTTTCTCACTCCTGACCATAAATCAAAGGCCTCTGATTCTACCAAAGTAATTTTTCTCCTTTTATAGTTTTGTGTATCTTTTATGATATTTATTTATATTTATATTTATATTCTAGCTAATATAGTGCTTACTTCCTCCCCTCCCCATATTATAAATTTCCTTGAGGGCTGATAGTAAGTCTCATGTTTGATCGAAGGACCACTGTGTCTTATCTATAACAGGTGCTCAGAAGGTTTTGTTGGAAGAACAAAGTAGTGTAAAAGCTCTTGTATCACGTTGTTTTTCTCCCAGTTTTCACTGCCATGTGCCTTGTCATTATTAAATAAAGTAGGATTTGGGGGATCTGAGTGTATCTCCAGGTTTTGGGATAAAGAACAGCAGTGTTCCAGGTTGCTCACTATATATCACAGCCTCTGGTTCCTTCGTCCCTTCCTCACTTGGAATTCACTCACTTTTGGTTTTCCTTTCAGTGACAATGTCAGTGCCTACTGCCTGCATATTGCTGAAGATGATGGGGAGGTTGACACAGATTTCCCCCCGCTGGATTCCAACGAGCCCATTCATAAGTTCGGCTTCAGTACTTTGGCCCTGGTTGAAAAGTATTCATCTCCTGGTCTGACATCCAAAGAGTCACTCTTTGTTCGAATGTGAGTATTGACTCCTTTACTCGTCTCAGTATCGCATCTCTCTACCTTCTCGTGTTTGGGATTTGATGTCAGTTTTGTACATCAAATGAATATTCGGTACCTGGAGAATCCACACGTAATGATTACTTCTAGATGCTGGGGGACAACATTCGAATTATATTTCGTGCCCTGTGCACCTAGATTAAATACGGATGGCTTTGGAGTAGCAAATTATTTTAGGTAATCTCTGAACCTCCATCGTATCTGTGAACCAGGCCTCTGGATATGTTGGGGCACTTTGGAGTCTGTGAAGCAAACAATCTCGTCAAGGAATCCAAAGTAAATGAAAATGTGCACTGCAGCCACTTCTCTCTTGTGACTGAAAATACTTCTTTTTCTCTCCCACCTCGTTCAGAACAAATTTTATTTTTCTTCTCGGTTGCCTTCCTGGAGACAGAGCAGAGATTCTTAACCTTTACTGCCTCTGGCAATCTGATAAATCCTATAAGCCTTTCTCAGAAAAGTCTTTGTAAATGCAGAAAATAAAATTCACGGACATACAAAAGAATTTGTTATATTTAAATAGTTGTCAGATTATTAAACGTTTGCAACAGAGTAATATGTATGGCTTTATTAATATATTAAATAACAACGCAGCAGCAGGTCTCACAGTAACTCCTGAAGCCTCTTTTCAAAGTAGTGATTGTGTATAAGTGATATTTGCAACATACGTAATGTGCTCTGACGATACCTGTGATTTCTGTTCGTGACAGAATCACCAGTACTGCTAATACTACAGTGTTTTGTTGAGTACATTTATAATTCAAGGAAATGCTAAAACCTCAGAAGTTAACGAATATAAAAACGTAATTTTTATCTACTGCAGATAGCCTGAGTTTTACCCACAGGTCCTCGTTAGGAGGGGAGAACCAGCAGTGTTTTCTAAGCACAGCTTAAGCTTTTCTGACCAAGGTGGCGACAGTCCCTCTCCTGGCCATCTCCTGGGAACAATAGTGGTCCCTTTGGCACCCCCTGCTGTTAGTAACCAGCAGATTCACTATCTAAAAGCGTTTGCTTTAGAGGACTTTGCCACCTGTCTCTTTAAAACATATAGCCTTTGTTTCAATTTTTTGTACTAAAAATAGGGTTATACTACCTATGACATGTGAGTATTTTGGATTTTTCTACCCTTGAGCAAAGAATGAATACTTCATTGCCTGCGGATGAGCTGGGGTGACTCCTCAAGCTTTTATAATATCCATTTCATTCCTACTATGAATTCTTATTTGGTATATGTAACAGCGAATACTTTCCTCCTTTGTACATTTACATTACATTTTCCATTTCCATTTCAGCACTAAAACAACAGCTTTAAAGAACATTTAAAGTAATTTAAAAGCTATCCAGTGATTCCTCCATCCTAACATAACTGTTTTCATTTTTGTATAACCATTTCCATATGTATATATATTACACAGTTTCAGTTCTTGGCATACATATTATGTTATTTTTACTTAACATTCTATTAGAAATATTTTGATATCTCTTTTTAATTCCTACAAACTACATGTATTGTACACCAAGGATCTAGCAGAGACAGCCCCTGTTCTCATGGAGCTTATGCTCTAGTGGGGAGACAGTAATCAGACAAATCAGTAAAACGTGATGAGTATTACAACAGAAAATGTACAGGTGCTGTGGATGCTTGTCATAGGACATATTTTGATTGTTTCCTTGTTTTGGTTGTAGTAAGTAAGACATGAAAACGGAAGCTGAGAGATATGCTCTCAGGTGTGGATTTGAACCCATGCCTGTCCTCAAAGTCCGTGCTCTTTCCAACACCTTGCTGAGGGTTGGGATGGGTGTCCAGCAGTCTAGTGCTAGTCTAGTCTTTCAAGTAAATCTCTCTGTTTTAAGGCTGACATTCAGCCACCACTACAGTGTAATAGGTAAAAGCTTGGTGACTTCTGGAACCACACCGCTTGGGTGCCTGTCCTGACCTTACCTTTACTAGTGTGTGTGATCTTGGATGAATTACTTCACTTTTCTATGGCTCAGTGAAATGAGAGTAATAATAATGCCTACCTCTTAGAGCTGTTGTAAGACTGAACGAATTAACCGATGTAAAGCACTTAAAACCGTGCTTGGCCTGTGTAAGCATTGTCTTAAGTGTTTGTTGCAGTTATTGTTGTTATTAATAAAAATCTTTCGAGGATCAAAACTGGATCATTTGTGCCTCACAACACCTAGCATAGCTCCGTTACTATCGTAAGTATGCCACAAATATTTCTTGAATGGGCAAATGAATAGATCTCTCTGCTACTTCTCTATTTTTCTTCTTCCCCTACTTTCTGTTCACCAGCAGGAGCAGGGCAGGATTTGAGTGGACATTGCTCACAAAAAGCTGAATTGGAATCACTTTTGCTGAACATTGGCAGATATATATGTTGGAGATCTGCAGACATTCAGATAAGTCCTTTTATGGACAACTACCCTTTAAGATACCAGCAAGACATAAACTCCTTGAAGATGGAGAGGGGATGGTCTTAATTGTCTGTGTGACTTCGCACCCAGCACAGGGCTTCATAGAGAAGGAATGAATGAATCTTCAGGTGTTTGTGGGCTGCACGGAGGGCCCTTGCCCAGGCTTTCTGTCCTGCCTCACTTTCTGAACCCACTTAAGCTCTTACACTCCTGATCCTGCCTTTTGAAAACCATGAAACCTCAGGTTACTTTCTGCCTTTCAGAGGCCCTCATACCCCCACCCAGGAGGCTCTAAAATACCACCTTTCCCTACTCCAAATGAGGCAGCACAGGCTTTGAACTTAGACTAACCTGAGTTCAGGTTTCAGCTTCACCAGTGACTTGCTACATGACTATAGTCTTGGTTTCTTCATCTGTGGAATGAGGATAATAGTAACTACCTCATGGAATTGTTATGAGGAATTTTCTTAAATGTAAGTAATATATAGACCTCTTTTAGAGGAAAATTAAGTCTCCTGAAGCCTCCGTGCTTGCCTGAATTAGTTTTATTATAATGTTACTTAAATACATACAAATGTAAAATTCTGGCTATAAATTCAAGTCTTTATGCAACCCAAACAAAATTACAAATTAAATGCAGATAAAACTATAACATTAATAGAATACAAATTAACAGCTTTAATGCAACAGATAATGTTTTGCTGAAATTAAATCGCTGATGTTGGGTTTTATGGGTGTTAAATATTTTACTTGTCATCTTGACTCTTGATTTTTATATGAAACATCAGATTACCATATTATTATTTGTCCTTTTAAATGTATTTTTAACCACTAGTCCATTACTTTAATGGGTCAGTAGATTATAGTGCATCCTCCCCAAATTTTAAATGTTATTTAAAACAAAGAATATTTCTCTAGGATGACCATTTTATACCATTTTGGCTAGGACTTGCCCTGTTTCAAAACAAACCTCACATCTTAGCTTCACCCCTCAGTGTTGGGTGAACAAGGGTGATTGGGCACTCGACTTCCTGTTGCCAATTGGTCAGTTACGTAGGTCAGCTCTCCTGCCTGTTGACACCTGTACACAGTGAGACTTGGGTACTGCAGGGCATGAATTATTTAGAAATCAGAAAGCCTGTTCCTCCCTGTTCAGAGATCAGCGAGCCTTGCAGCCACTCTTCCTATCACTTTTCTCTGTTCAACAAACTTTGCATGCAACTTGCAGTGATGTCATTTGGCCTTTGCTAAGTCTGTTAGTAATATTAAATAACTCTAGCTGCTGGAACACACAGCCCCCAAATCCCACCAACTTTAATCTTACAGGTGGGCAAACTTTAAAGAGCCAGGTTATAAATATTGTAGGGGCCATACAGTCTGTAACTCAACTCTGCCATGGTAGCGTGAACATAGCCATAGACAATACATAAGCGAATGGGCGTGAGCCACATTTGTCTACCCGAGCTTATTCCAGTAAGTTAGTTTCTTATTCATATCTGTCTGATGAGGGTCAGGTGGCTGGCTCTCCTGGGTATTTGTCCTCTGTTTCTTAGAAGGCTTCTCCAGCTGGATGGAGAAGAGGAACATGGAAGACTGGGAGTAGCCTACATTTGTATCTGTCACTTACATGTCACTACATAGACAGTTGACCCTTGAACAGTGTAGGGAATAGCCTACTGTTGACCAGAAGTCTTACCAATGACATAGTCAATACATATTTTGTATGTTGTATGTATTATATACTGTAGTCTTACAATAACGTGGGCTAGAGAAAAGGAAATGTTATTAACAAAATCATAAGGAAGAGCAAATATGTTTTAAATGCTATATGTATATATTTATTGAAAAAAATCTGCATAGAAGTGGACCCATGCAGTTCAGACCTGTGCTCAAAAGGTCAGCTGTACATCAAAATATATTCAATCTTGCTTTTCAGTGAAAATCATTTATATGATTTTTATTTAACTAAATATATATATTTAGTTAAATAAAAATCATATTATTTAACTATATATATATGATAGGTATACATGTGTGTATGTGTTTACGTGTGTGTGTATATGTATGCATGCATGTATACATGTATATATGATTTTCATTAAACTAAAAACAAAATTTTTAAATGTATAACTTAGAGCGTCTGTGATTTCATTCGATGACTCTGGAAGCCCTTGAATCTCAGGCAGGAAATGCTGCTCTGAGGAAATTAGCTCAGACCTGGGTATGTAGGAAGTATTACATAGTTGCTATTTTCTTTATTTCTGTCAAATATTTATCAGTCTGAATAATTCACACTAAGGTGTGTATGGCATTTAACCTTTCTTTGGGTTACTTTTTATTACACAATTAATGAATGTCCATTATAGAAAAACTTAAGTAGAGCTGTGTTTCTTCATACATAAGAAAAATTTAAACTTCTCTTTGTTTGATCATGCAAAGATAATGATGTATTGTATAACTATTTACATTTAAAAAGAGGAGCTTGTTAAGGTAAATGAGTTCTCATGGGTAGAGTGTTCTGTGGAGGAGAAAGGAGCTGGTTGCCTTGGACCGGCTTCCTGAGTCGGGAGACGGGCCTCCCGCCCTCCTAGGCTCCAGACACCCCTGGAAATAGAGTTGATTTTGTGGGAAGGAGAGTGGCTCACTCTAACCACTTGCAGATTAGGAGCCCACTAATGGAAACTGCCTCCTTTACCAGATCAGCAAGTGCATTTCTAAGCTATCCTTTGTTCTCGATGGATTTTGGACAGAACAAATGTGTCTATAAACAGGATTCCCTAAATTGCTGACCGCTAGCTATTCTGAGCTTTAAGGGAAGAAAAGTCAAAACTATTAAAGTGGACAGAATCTCCCTAGATCGGATGTCAGTGAGAGCAATTAAACTGCCCTGCTCTATAAGCATTGGACTTAAAATATTTACTGTATCAGGCGGACATGCAGAAGGCAAAGCAAAGCAGAATCCAGTTAGGATTTTGCTGTTTGCAAAGGAACCACGTAGGCAGTAGAGGGTCTCACGCCAGAAGCCGGGCTGCCTCAGGCAGTGTGGCCCCGAGGGCTCCCAGAGACAGCCCTGGCGGCTCCAGCTCTGCATAAAAGGGGAAGGGTAGCTGCCTTTTAAAGAGGCATGCCCTAGATTCGTTGCTCTTTCCGGTATGAGGGCTTTTCAAAAGGGTGAGGAGTTTTTGTGCACCTTCTTAACTGGATCTCCACAGTACACCCCCAAGTGGCCAGGCCTTTATGAAAGGATATGATTAGTTGGAAGCCTCTCCTACTCTTAATGTAATATTGTCTTGTATGGAGAGGAGAAGAGAAAACCAAGTGTGTTTTGCACACTCAGTTGAGTGCTCCTCGGAGCCATTGTCCCATTTATTAATCCTGATGAGCAGCTCATTTTTTAATATACAGACTGTCCCCAATTTATGATGATTTTACTTGAGAGTTTTTGACTTTACGGTGGTGTGAAAGCAATACCCATCTGTTAGAAACTGTACTTTGAACTTTGAATGTTGATCCTTTCCCAGGCTGGTGGTACACGGTAAGATGCCCTCTCAGGATGCCGGGTGGCAGCCGTGGGGCGCAGCTCCCAGCTGGGCAGTGACCACCGGGCTGAACAGCCACAGGGTGCTGTGTCACCAGTGTTGGGGAATATTGTGTCCTGAGCATGTTGAAGCTAAGCAAAGCGAAGCTGTTGTTAGGTATATTAGTACATTAAATGTGTTTTCAACTTATGGGGGGGTTTATCGGGACGTAACGCCATCATAAGTAGAGGAACATCTGTATAAACTGAGAACCAGAGACAGGTAGTTATTTACCCAGGTTCATACCGTTTGGTAAGGGGCAGAGCTAAAATAGCATAAGGAATAAAAACGACGACGACTCTGTTCTTTGCAACCAGGCCTGACAATGTGAGTATAAATTTTCCTAGTTATTTATTATTTGCTCGAGTCACAGAGCACCAACTGTGTATTGTTTCTTTTCATTCTGTTGCATTAGCAAACATTTTCATTGTCCAGATTGTCCTCGTGTATGGAAATGTAACATATGCAGCCTGTTTAATTTTGTATTTGTAAATCTGACTTGATTTCCTTTTTGGCAACAGCTACTGTCTAGAGAAAAGAAAAGCTTTTTCTTTGTCTGTTTAAAGCGGCAGAAATATTAGAGCAAGTAATAAAGATGGAAAGCATTAATTACATACTTCTAAGAATTTAAAGGTCAGGCAAGCTAAATATGTATGTTTTGCTCGCTGGAATGTCTGTTTGTTGACATTGTGCCAGGATTCACTTTGTTTCTCCAATAAAAGCACACATTTTAGATAGCCATCAACTTACTTCAGTATCCAAGAATTATACCAGATTGTTGCTTTAGTTGCTTAAAAGTTTAGGGCTCCCATTTCTGACACTAATGTGATTTGTTTCATGATCCACCCCCTTTGGCCATGTTTAGTTACTATGTCTCATTTTGATTTCCTCTGTTCTCCCCTCAGCTTATGTTGGAGTCTGTCAGCTGCTGCTATGTACATGTCAGGCTAGTGACTTATAATGTTTATTAATATAATGTCAGTCTTGCCGTCGACAAAAACTGAGATGCTTCTCATAAGGTTGCGATAGAACGAAGCATTTGATTTCCAGATCCTGTCTGCACTGCACGGTGAATACATTCTCAGATGTTATGCAGTTCACTGACCTGACAGTTATGGAACCCCGCCTGGGACCCCATTTCAGCAGGACATATTTGAACAGAAACAGTTTGCAAAACTTTACACACTTAAATTCCTGCCAAGGCAAACTGTTAGCCACTTGAGTTTGTTATAAATACCCAGTGGCAGTGGTTGGAAGTAGCCCACGGTGTGTTTTATATTCTGAACTGAATGTGAATGTCTTTGCGGTTATATAGAGTAGTAAATAATTGAGTTTGATTAGGGAGAGGGACCTCATTATCCCCCACCTGTGCCCAGCTGGAAGGGGAGGGTCGAAATGAAGCCATTAGCTGTCTCTCTTACTGGCATCTCAAAGAGCTCAAATACATCTGTGTCTTATTTTCTTTTCTGGCACAATCAGTCGAGCAAGCTAAGCAGGCATGACCGGATTTGGCAAGTCCCAAGGACTCTGGCAAAGATACACAAGGAGAAGGCGGAGGGCAGTCATTTTGGCTTCTCACTGCCCATTAGTCTAGCGAGTTATGTTTTTGGAAAATGTCTGTTTTGAAAAAGAATACTTTGTCCAATGTCAAACATTGCATACTCATACAATACGCTTTGATCTTTAAAAAAAAATTTTTTTTTTTTTTTGTCAGAGCAAGGGGAAGCAAAATGTGGCATTCACACTCGTGTAAACTCTCTTTGTAAAGTACCACTTGCAGGACTTGCTTTGAAGCGGGCATGCTGCAGTTATTGCAAGGCTTTCCCTTGCTCATATATTTTCATTTTCTACCTTGAAGTGCTCGAGAATGAACACACATGGAATTGGGACCAGAATAGTCTGGGAACGAGAGGTGTGTGTCTTCATCACTGTTACTGACTGGTCAGGACTGGAGAATCAAGGGCCACTCTTGGCAGCCTTTTCCCACCCCCACCACTGACACTGGCTCATAAAACCATGACAGTCTCCAAGGGCTTTTAAAAAGGGCTTTTGTAAGTCATACGGTTAGTCTAAGAGTTGGGACATTTATATTCATCAAACTGAATCTGTTACAGTGGAAGTTGAACCTTCTCCACAGGTTGGTCAGTGGTCCCAAACCGAAAGACAAGCTTTCTGGAAGTCTCTTCCCCTGAGTCCCCAAGACTCCCTTCATGCTTTGCGGTCAGCCTGACCTGGGTTCAAGTCCCGACTCTTCCATTTATTAGCCACGTGACTCCAGACACGTGTTCTGACTTTGCCAAACCTTAATTTCCTCCATTATACTATTGGACTGATAACAGCACCTGCCTATTCTGTGAGGATTCAATGGACAAAGTACGTGCTCAGTGAATGTCAACTGTTGTCACTGACTTCTCGTATATCACTTCTTTGTGCATGTGAAGAAAAGCCCATAGTTATTCTATTAACTGTTGCTTATTACGCCTTTATTATATGACGAGTATTATGTTGACTACTTTAGAAGTATTTAGGCCTTGCAATAGTCTTAACAGCTAAGAATTATTCTATTTCGTAGATGAGGAAACTCAAAGTTATAGAGATTACATCATTTGCCCTAGGAAGGCGAAGCTGGCGCGCCAGAACAGGCTAGCGCTCACCGTGCTGCGCTGCCTTCTGGTGCCGCCACCATCCTTCCGAGTGTGGTCTAGAACTGAATGACGACTGTGTCTGGGGACGTCCTCACTAAGAAGCTCCTCTGAGCCCTTCACCCCTCCCCGGCTGGGTTAAGTGCCCGCCCCTGCGTTTCGGCAGCACTCTGAGCTGGCCTCCACCTTTGTGCGCACCACACAGAACCATAATTCTTTGTTTCTTTTTCTTTCCCGTTGGAAAGACTGTGCTACTTGGGTTAGGGACCATATTGTTGATTTCTGGATCCAAAATAGGATCTTTAATAGATCAGTGACCACAGGTAAATTCCTTAATGCCTCCAGCTTCAGTTTCTATAAAATGGATATAATAGTAGTGCCCATTTTATGATTAAATGACTTAATATAGATTCAGAAAGCTTGATACAGCACCTAACACATAATTAAGTGTTCAAAAGATAGTATCTTGTACTGTGCAGATCAAAAAGCTCCTAGTAAGTCTTACTGAATTTCTCTGCAACACCAGTGCAATTTGGGGCTTCCGGCACCCCCATCTAAAACCAGTGAATTAAGCTTAGGTGGAAAAACCTGCTCCTCTGGTTTACTCTCACAAAAAGGAAAGAAAGCCTTGACAGTGGAGCCCAGATGTTCTCATTTGAGCTTCAGGGGGTTTCGATGCCTGGGCCAGAGGCTGCTTGCTGACGCTGCCCCTGAATGTTGCCACCGTGCCCAGCAAGTTGCACATTCCAATGGCCTTGTGTTACCAATGGCATAATAAACAATGAGGGCTGAGATCCATTCCTCCAAAATAAGTACTCTCTGCAGAGAGGGCAGGGGAGAGAGGCCGAGTGGGGGCCTCTCCTCTTGGGCTGGCGACTTGGGAAAGCGGGAACACAAGAGAACGAACAATTGCAAACTCCTTTTACTGTGCCAGCCTTAGTGCCAGGTGCTTGGCATTCGTTGTCCATTTGATCCTCCTGACAATTCTGTAGGGAAGTGGCCTCCTCATTTCATGGATGCAGCTGAGGTTCCCACATGTTAAGGCAACATTTCGGTTAGCGGTGGATCCAGGATTTGAACCAAAGGGTATTTAACTCCCAGTCCATGTGATTTCCTCTCCAGTATGTGGCTTTGCAACTTGGGTTCTGGTTCCAGCTCTCTCCTTATAAATAGAATTGAAGCTTTTTGGACGAAGACTGTGCTCCTGCTTCCTCTCTCTGCCCGTCACCTCCAGTTTAATACTTAGTAGAGAATGTTCATTGTGTTAGGTCAGTGCTGGTATAAAAATTTCCTTCCAGTAACGAACTGAGTGGCTTCACACTGGGACAGAGCTGAATTCCTCAAGTGAGTAATCTCTTTTTAAAAAGCCCGTATGTTTTTCAGTGGTTACAGGACTTGACAGGACCTAACTTCAAACTGACTGAAGCACTCCTGACAGCATTTCGTCAGCTCCCCGAGGTGGCGCTTCATCCTAGGCCCAGCACAGGTGGCCCAGGTGGCGTGGCAGGGCAGCTGCTTTTGCTCAGTGCCCCAGGAGTGTCCTACACTGGCCGAAAACAGACTGTCCGTCCCCAGGGGGAGCAGATTCTGAGTCTGGACTCTGGGTTTGTAGCCCGTCTGTCTGTCCATCCGTCTGCACGTTCGCCCAAGGGCTAGTCACCAGCTCAGAGGAAGGGAGGCAAGAACTGGCACTCTACCCACCTGCCGCCAGCATGTCCCCTGAGATCATTGTCTTCTCCATCGCACACCCCATGCCCAGCACTAAGTAAAAGCAGCTTTAAAAGATGTGTTTCAATAGACTTTTCAGAAAGCCCATAAAAACTCCTGGATATAAAGAAATGAGGCATAAACCTCAGAATGTTTGGAAGTCAAGCTGAAAATTGTGGTAGCGAGCCTCCGTATCCATTTATTAAGTGGGAGCATAACTTAACAGTTGCATCAGGATGGATGCTGAGAACCACTTATATTCGGTGCAGTTGTTTTAGAGATGTTTTACCCCCTTACGTGCCACAGATATGGAGCAGGACCCAGAGCTGGCCTTCGTCTGGACGGGGAGAACTGGAGTGCGAGGCCGACCCGGGAAACTTTCGTTCGGCCAGCTTGAGTGTGCAGCGCGCGGGTCACGACCTCACTCCTATTACCGTGCACGCTTCCACCGGGCCGGAGCCCGGATCGGACAGCACGCGCCCGCGAAGGCGCGTGGCGAGCGCCGGGCGCCCCTTCCCTTCTCTGTTGTTTTCATTTTCCTCTCGTGAACCTTGCTACCCCGGCTTCAGCACGGAGGCTGTAAAGGAAGATGGAGAGCCGAGTTACCTCAGAATGATCACTATCGTTAACATTCATGGGTGGTTCACTTATCATTCCTGACTGCACAGACATGGCAGCCGCTCGGAAGCGTCCGCAGGTGTAGCATGGTGATACATATTACATTGTGCCACAATGGATTTATGTATTCTGTAACAAAAGAAAAGTGTAATGAAAAAATACAGAAGGTAATCCTTTATTCCTCCACCACACAATTTATCAGTAATGCCTGCGGATGATAAGTGCCAGGGATTTCCTCTGCTTGCTTTAACCTTGTCACCCAGGTACGTTTTGGTAAAATGACAGAAAAATACAGACTAGGGATTTTCCTCCATTTGAAAATCTTCGAAAAAGACACTTTTAATTTATGGAAGTTAGTCCAAACACAGGGCTTCCTTTCGAGCTTTTAGTCTGCCTACACCGAAAAAGATAAACATATTGGTTTGAAATAATGCTGTCAGCCGGCAGCAGATTACGAGAGAATGTAAAGCAATTGATAAGCAGACTCAGATCGAACTTTAGTTCAGGTGGAACCCAGGTGGCTGCACGTTTGCGAGCTCTAGCCCAGCACTAGCGTGCGAGCACTCGACAACGTGTGTTCCCTTTCAGGCCCCACTCATCCCCAGCCCAACATATTGTCACAGATGGAGCGCACACTGACTTCTGAGGGGAAGGCAGGGGAAGGCAAGTCTGAACGCGGATGATTGGCGTTCGTTCCAAACACAGCCTGGCCCGGCGCCAGAGCAAATACCCCCAAGTTTATAAATGCACAAGGCACTTTACATCTCGGTGCTCTTGCCAGAGTGTCACTGACTGCATCGCGCCCTAAATATAGTTTTTTAAAAAGAGCTATTTCTTATTTTGCTTTGATCAGTAAAATAAACTTTTAAAGATTGTTCTGGGATGGGGTCCAGCTTCTGAGGTAAAGAATGGCCAGGGCTCAGGCATGATTCAGTAACAGAGTGTTCAGTAAAATTAGCTTGACAGTTCTCAGGCCTGCTGTTCGATAGCAAGAACTTGACCAAGTTAAAATGGATGATCGTGCTGGCTAGACCCGTGTCGGCTTTTGCTTTTTAACAAATGGAATGTCAGGGATTAAACAGTGAGCCGTATGGAGAGGAGGGATGTGGAGATGTCTTTGTATTAGGCAAGCAAATAGGGTCCTCGTCTTGGAGATGGGCCCCCAGCCCCTGCGCAAAGCCAGCCACTTGGTTGGGTCCAGGCAAGGTTTAAGCCCCTTCCCAGCGTGCCCTACCGTTGGGGAGCCTTTCCATGGCTTAGCTTGGGGCTTGGCTTTTCTTTCCGTCTTCTTGTCAATGTGAAGTTCTGCCATGTTTTTTGGCCATGTTCCCCTTCGAGATTCTTGTGGGGAAATGGGAATGCAACCAAACTCCTTGTGGCAATTCCCATGTTCCATAGTTGGAAACTCGGGTCCCATTTGTTACATGAGCTGCTCGGAATTAGCCTGTTTTGTTCCCGTGCCCACGCATAGTGAGTAAGATATTTGTGATACTTGCTATTGCAATTAACGGTCTTCGTGAAGTTATACCTCACCCAGGGGCGGGCCTGCTTTTAGGGTACTTCTTTCTTACCAGCTCGTATCTATCTAAAGGAAAACCTCCCCCCTTAAAGTTAATGGGCTAGAAGCTTACAAATGAGTATTAGTATTTTGTCTTGTAATTATTTATGTCTCAGCTAATACTCTGTTTGACCTTTTAGGATGAAGTAGATTAAAACATTCCTACTGAAGTGTGCATAGACATAGACATATATAGTGAGTGAGGAGAGGAATGAATGAGTGAGCGAATGAATGAATGCATGTGTTGGTTGGTTGGTTGGTTGGTTAGTGTTTTTACTGGTCAGTTAGGAAGAGCTTTTTTCTTATTCTAAGTTGCTTTGGGCTATCACTGTCCCTCTCCCCCCTCAACACACACACACAACATGTCATTTTTTCCTCCAGGGCTCTGTGAGCTTTAATATTATGGTGGTATCTGCCTGCAGTGACATCTGCTGACACAAGCCAAGTTTATCGTTTGTCAATCCTTGCTGCTGGATTTGGCTGGGGAGCCAGTATTAGTGACCCACACAGACCAATTAGATCCAATTTGAGATAAATTAGGAAAACATTCTATAACTCTGACCTCTCTTTCACTTGGAACTGTTCATACTAGAATGCTTTCCTGTTCCTCTCTCTCTCTTACTAGAAGTGGGGTTATTTAACCTATTTTTAAGTCATTGGCACTTTGACGTACACTTATTAAAACTTAAACATAATGAAGACTGCAGTGACATCACTCTGGTTGAATGTTGGTGATGATTTAATATTTGTCTCTCCCTACAGAAATGCTGCTCACGGATTCTCCCTTATTCAGGTGGACAACACAAAGGTCACCATGAAAGAAATCTTGCTGAAGGCAGTGAAGCGAAGAAAAGGATCCCAGAAAATTTCAGGTAGGATAGTTAAATCATACCCCAGCGACAGAAGCTTAACCCTTAGTTAAAAGTGTGTGGTGTGGTGGTGGGTGGGTGTGTGTGTGTGTGTGTGTGTGTGTGTGAGAGAGAGAGAGAGAGAGGTGGGGGAAGGGGAAGGGGAAGGGAAAGGAAAAAGGAGAAGGAGGGAGGCAGTATGGCTGGTTTC
This sequence comes from Macroglossus sobrinus, assembly GCA_004027375.1. Lineage (NCBI taxonomy): Eukaryota > Metazoa > Chordata > Mammalia > Chiroptera > Pteropodidae > Macroglossus > Macroglossus sobrinus. The sequence continues at coordinate 28,846 of PVKZ01001437.1, read as the reverse complement.
TGGATGTTTCAGGTATCATTGCCAGAAGCTTGATTAGCAGGTCTATGGCAAAAAAAAAAAAGTGATTTTTAAGTTGCCCCTGGGCCCAAGGAAGAGACTGGGTCAGTGGCATATGTGAGAAGAATGTGTTCATATGGGTTATGGAAGTTCTGTCATTAATAATTTTGATAGATGAAGACAAAGCTACTTGAGCCAACTATTAGTTGGTGTAAAGCTGTCTTGAAAACTGAATACTAAATTTGAAGCACTGCTTTTAATGTCACTTTTTCAGATAATTTTCAGTGGGGGAAGCTTTTAGTTGCTCGTGTTTACAGTGTGGAATAAAAGGGAAAATTCATTTTTACCAAATGAGGGCAACTGTTAAAAAAATGTTTTTGAACATAAATCACTTGATGCACAGAAATACCTGTTCATCTCTAATTTCTCATTACCCAACTTTATACAGCAAATAAGCTTATGGTAATAGCTGTGATATTTAAAAGATAAGAGGAAAAATATTACCAATATTGAGAAATAATTATTTTAAGAAATACCTCCAAGATTTGTCATACCGCAGACAACTTAAGTATAAATCAGCCTGTAGATGATATGTCAAATAGCTTTGTAAATAAATGAGACTTCTCGAACACTTTTGGTTTTATCTTTTGAAAAGGGGGGAAAAAAAAGCATTGTTCGGGTTGAAGAAAATAGTTTTGTGTTCTTTTTAAGGGGAGGCATATAATCTGTTCCAGATTTAATTAGCTATCTTCAGATGAAAGCTGAAGTTTTAATAAAAGTTAGAAGAGATAACACAGTGAAGGACACGGATGAGCTGTCTCAAGGCCATATTCCAGGGGAACGATAAGAGCTGTAAAAAATGGCAGAGGAGAGCAATTGAATGGAGCAATGAAAATCTGATTCTCATAAAAAAGAGAGAGAGAGAGAGATGCTGGTAGGGGCGGTTGTAGATGAGACCTGCTAGCGTCTGCAAGCAATTTGGATGCTCGCCAGGAGTCATTGTTCACCCTCGGCTGTGGCGGCTCCGTCCAGATGTGCCAACTGCACGTTTCGGCTTTTGCCAGCTGACTGCGCCGTTTGATAACCAGCTCTCTGGATGCCCATCACTGGCCGCAGAGATAGAATTAAATGATGATGATCTTCCCACAAGTTGGGAGAGGAAACAATGCATATAAATCTTGATTTCATCTCAGCATGAGAAGTCTTTATCCATCATCACTCATAATGAACAAGTCGTTAGCTGGGATGAATGGTGTTCTGGTTTTTCCAGACACCTCTTTTGTTCATTTTTTGGGTGACTTTTATCCATTGCATGGGGGTCAAACCTCTTTGTAGTTAGGGGATGATTGAAGAGGCATAGCCTCGCCTTCCCAGGGGAAAGCAGCCATGTTGGGGTTCTAGGTGCCAATCGCATTTAAACGGCTTCGGACATTTAGAGATAGTTAATAAGCATTAATCTTCCTTTACGATCCTGGATTTTATTCTCTTGTCCCTAAGTTTTCTCTACATAATAGTGTATTTTGTGACATATTCATTTATTCTAAGATAGCATTATTCTGAATTGGCCATGTGGAGGTAGAACTAACTTTTAACCTTCCCAGTAGAAATTCTGCTGTCGCAGATTTTTTAGACCGTGAAACCTCCATGAAGTGACTGGGCTCCCACCGAGCCAGTGTCTTTCCCTTTGCCTCCCCTACCCCAGCCACCTCTGTCCAACCGAATGCCTGTTTATCTGCGTCCATCTCCAGTAAGCACGTTTAGCACACACACGTTTATTTATGTTCACCTTTGTACACACATCCCGGCCATGTCCATCAGAGTCTTTGCCTTACCCTTGGCAAAGAGTTAGGACTCGTTATCCGAAAAACAGTGATCTGCATTATTTATTTCTTTTTATACTACAAAAGTCGATTGAGATGGATGCATTTACATGAATTACTGTCTATTTTATTAATTTAGAAAGCTTTTTAAAAGAAGAAGCTCTTTCTATTGCTTGATTAATTCTGGTCTCATGAAGAGGCGAAGAGGTTTATTTAAGGTTAGCTTGCTAAAGCTATGGTATAGTTTATATTTTTTGAACTTTGTGTTGTGGAGTGGACCTGTTTTGGAGGGTGATTAATGAAAAGAGGAAAATCCTCTTATCACAGAGAGAAACACAAGTACATTTACTTAAAAAAAAAAAAATAAGTCTTGGTGTTCGCAGTTGGCTCACCTATTGTGACATGAACTTAGTCCCGAACTTGGGGGCAGAAGATGCTAGGTTAGAGATCCTCGTCCTGTATTTCCCAAGCCTCTTCCACCATGACCTGCTAAGTCTTTGCAAGCAGGTGCCTGCCACCTCGACGTCTGGGACAGAATGGAGCGAGTGCTCAGCCTGCAGACAGCTTTCACCTGTCTGAGTGCCGAACCACGCTGGTCCCTTTGCTACTCTCTGAATGTAAGTGAGAGGGGAGACATGCCACTTGAGATCGAATGTGCGCGGTGTGGATCTGAGAGTTCTCACGCCGTTTGTTCATTAGAGGTTAGTTTTGTTAGATCAGGATTTCAGAAAGCCTTTGATGGGCTGAAGGTGACCTTCTGACAGCTATTTATTTAATAATAATAATAATAATAATAATAATAAATTGAGAGCTACTTCATTATTAAATCAAGATGTGGACGTAATGATTGTCCTAACGTTTAAATTCTCTGTTGCCCTTCCCTGTGGCACTCTCTCCACAGTTTTCATTTGTAAAAAAAATCAGAAGGTGATAGGTATTTGAACAAAAGAATTCTTCTTTCTTTAGGTAAATAGCTTTGTCAGTGGAAACTCTTAGGGCTTAAAAATATTTTTGCTTTTTGTGGATTGAATATTATTGTAGACACTTGTAACCCATCTAAAATTTCGACTTGCATTATTTGTAATTATTTCATCAAGTCATAACTCTTTATGCACACTGCAGGGTTTTTTCTATTAATATTCATGTACTGAACTATAGTAATCTTTTCACAGTGTGTTCCAGTCAGTTCTCTGCTAGGCCGTTTTTAAAGCCCATTTTTAAATGTCTTTTTAAAAAGTTTCTCTCTGGCTTTTCATTTTATTACTGACCTCCTTGACATTTGGAATCTGCCTGCATTGCAGTGCAAAAAGTCCACACTGTTTAAGAAAAATGTAAATGGAGAATGCAGTTTTAGAGGAATTAGCTAGACCCTCTACTAATCTTAGCAGCTGATGGATGTGTTTTTGCCATAATGAAGAGTAGCCTGTCTGGCCCCTTGATTTAGCTGGTAAAATATACTAAACTGTTATTTTGTGAGTAAAGCCCTTAGTTCATCAAGTTCTCCTTTGGTCAGGTTTACCCTCAACAATCAATGACCTTCTGAGCTCCTTACTATTTTGTCGTTGTTTAAAACTGCTGCTTCCTACCAACCCTCACCAGCCTCCTGAAGCATGATGTTGGGTATGACAGAGACGCTTGAGAAATGGGAAATGGATCCAATTTCAGTCCTAACGTTGAGGCAGACATACCGTGTAGGTATCACTTGATCTGCAAAGGAGAGAAGGCTTTGAGGTGGGATTTTCCAAGCAGAATAATTTTCTGCAGGGCTCTCTTTTAGTATTTGTTGTCATTATCAAACAAAGGTGTTTTTCTTTATCATCTATTGAAAGATCGAACCAGAAGCATATGAACTTTTTCTTAACCCTGTCGGTTCTTGCCTTTCGACGTGAAAGGCAAACTTTTATTAATCTGCAGATCCTTTTGAAAAGTCTGTACAGTGTTGTTAATAAGACTTACAGCATTTGCTCCTACCTTTTCTTTACAGAATTTCACCTAGAATTTGTAAGATAAATGTTAACTTTGTTGAGTAGACCCCCTCTTAATATCCTGGCTTAGAGTCACAGACCACCTTACTACTTGCTAACTTACCGTTTTCACAGGACCCCTGCAATGTCACCAGTGAGAAGGTCTAGTCTAGGACTTCCAGACATTATTCCCCAAAGGACCTCTAGGAGCAGAGAGGAGCTGTGAACACATACCTACCACAGGGTGTGTGTGGGGTTCCCATCTGAGAGGCAGCTAACGATAACATCATTGGATTCTCAAGGTTTATCTTCAAAATGCATGTAAAACGTGCATATTGCTCCATAACACATTTGTAGTTGTGTTGACCATTGACTGGTCATGTGCTCCTAGGTGCTGGAGTTGTTGTGCTGGGTGCAAGGAGACAGTGATGAAACAGACCTATGAGGCCCTTGCTGCGGGGTGGGGGTGGGGTGGACCTTACAGTTTAGAGGGAGAGTAATTACAAGGGGCTGAGAGAGAATAATAAGATTCAGAGGAGCTCAGGGTATAGTATAGATAGGCAGGGAACTCCTCCCTGAGAAGTTGGCATTTAAATTGTGACCTTTGCGTGTAAGGCAGGAAGAGTGGGGGAGGGGCAGAAGCTGTTAGAGCTCGCTGTGTTTTACTGTAAAAAGAACACTTCTTCGCAGTCAATTTACTTCCCTGCCCCTCCCCCCGCTAAAAATATTTTAGTCAAACTGACCCTTGACTTCTTCCTTGTGCTAACTCCCCACGTCCTATCCATTAGCAGGTCCTACCAATTTTACCTCCCGAATATATCCTCGATCCGTTCAGTCCCGATTACCATGACTTCACCTGGACTGTTGAAAACAGCACGTTTCTTGGATTTCCTGCATCTGCTCCTGGCCCCGTCCATCCAGTCCCTTGTCTACGTAGCAGCCAGAGAGATCTTTTAAAATACAAATCAGATCATATCTGCTCCAAACACTTCAGTGACTTCTAGTTGCATTCAGAATAAAATCCAGACTTCTAACCACTGAGTTCCAAAGAGGGGTAGGGTGTACAGAGAATATAATCATAAAGAAAAAATAATGAAAGAAGCACGGAGTTGATGGTTGCACTGTGACAGAGGAACACAGACCAGGCCGAGGACCTGGGGAACCAGGCTGGGGACTGGGCACCTGTGACTCAGTGTGGGCCTGCCGGGAGAGACCCAGGGCAGCAGGGGCCATCCTGACTCATCCCCACGACACCCCCGCAGGAGGCCTTCCTCTCATGCCAGGTAGACCGAGAAAGGCATATGCAGAGTAATTTATTACTTATCAGGAGTATAATAAAGGGGATTTGTGTGGCTAAGAGCGAGTCAATCTTTCCCCAAGCTCAGTTCCAATCAGGTAAGAGCTGATTTATCCAATGCCTTTGTGTAAGTACAGATATTACCGCATTTAACCTACAAAACATCCCTAGAAAGTAGACATTATTATTCCTCTTCTGCAGGTGAGACTTTAGAAGTGTTAAAAAGTAGAGGGAAACGTGCATCTTAGAATCAAGGAACTACGATGACTATATGTGAAATCATACACTTACCTCCGTGAGCCTCTCTCTCTCTCCTCAGCTCTGAGAGAAGTTAAAGTTACTCACATTTCCACAGTGAGTAAATGGCGGATTCTGAATTGGAGCCTGGGCTTTTTTGACCTCAAAGCTTGTACTGTTTTTATTGTACCATGTTGCTTATTAGAACCCTAATGGGAGAACAAATTTAAAATTCTGTAAACAGAAATGTTCATTGATTCTAAGATCTAAATGCACTAGGGAAGCGCAGCATTTAAAAGAACCCCGTGGTGAATCTGGATATAAAGCCAGGAATTCTTTTTGTAATTGCACAGTTTGTCTGTATCGGTGTCAGTTTTAATGTTTTATGTCTGGCTTTCTTAAAGCAACATACACCTGTCCCGAGTTGCCCTGTGGAGGAGAGAAGCCCATGTATTTTAGATGGAGTGGGATTTTAAACACTCTTCTAACCCGAGATACTCTCCAAAGACTGAATAGAGTGAGGTAAAGAATCTGCCGGCTGTGGGGTTGATCAGAACCTACTTCACGTACAGTTGTAAAGACAAAAAATTCAGTAACGTTTCTTCCAAGAAACGTTATTTTGTGAGCCAGGGACACAGACGCGTAGTTGCCTTACACTGTCGCTGGTAATCCTTTAAAAATAATAACAAACAAGAAGATGAAGATGGAGAAAAGGTAAACAGGACTGCTTAAATGTTCTTTGCCCAAAAAGCAGTAATTCCTGCAGAAAACTGCTCCTCATGAAAGAATAAATAACCACGCCTGTGCCACCTGTGTGTGGGAGCTGGGTGCAAAAGAAGCACCTGACACTCGGTATCCAGTGGCCCTGAGGGAAACTGATGGAGCCGTTAGGGCTGCTGAGGTGTTTAAACGTGCACCTCACAGGTGTCCCAGTCAGGAAGCTCCAAGTTCAATAGTCCTGCTTGCCGCCTCTCTCCCTTCATCTCACCTGAGTCCTCCTCCCCCATCAGGAGTGCTCTGAGGCTCCTGATGGATCTTCTCGAGTATAGAGCAGAGCACGTTAAAGATGGCATCGCAGTCGACTATTTTATCCAGAAAGCCTGGAAATTTAGAGAATTTATGTCAGGCAAAAAATCTTTTGGAACCACTTTAGAGACCCAATTATTTTAGAAAGGTGTTATGAGCTCTCGCATCCGCTGTATCAGGAAAACGTGAGATACATCACTCGCCAAAACTACGTTTGACCAGCATTTACTCTTCCTGCTAGTCACTAATCTTTCAGGAGTTCCTTTTTCATCACAAAGTCTATTCATTCACTCCATCTGGGGCAGTCACCAGGATGGATTAGATTAAGAAAAAGCAGAATGAAAGGAAGAGAAAGGACGGATACTCCTGAGAGGCCGTGCCGTGGTGCAGGGCACACACACTGGAGTCAGAGGGCCTTTCCCTGGGTCTGCTGGGGACAATTCCAGAGCGCCACTCATTTCATAACAGCTTTTCAGAAAGAAAAAAAATACTGCATTAAATGTACGTATTGATTGTTAGCTGTATCCTGATCTTAGAAACATGAAAAAATGGGGAAAAAATGTAGAGAATAAGAAACGGTGGTAACTAAACGTGCAGTCATGTACTTAACGTCTGTGAGCCTCGCTTTGCTCAGCTGTAACGTGGGAGGGGTTGGGGGAGGATTGAGCAAGGGCACTGTAAGGAAGGGCCACCTGTGCTCTAAAGCTCTCTGTGGCTCCCAGACACACCCTGTTTCGTTCAGTAGTCACCATCCAGTGCAGACACTTTACCGGAAATCAGATGGACAACCCACTGAGAAAACAGACTCAGAAGAAGGGGCAGTGAAATAGGGTCCGTTCACAGCTAAAAATATATAAGCTGCTAAAGCAGCACAGATAAGGGAGTATTTAAAACTGCTGCATGAGGCAGGGACCTGAAGAAAGATGCTCTGGAGTAAGTGATTTCTTTGACAGCTTTTTGAAAATTAATTAGAACTTTGCCAGATGGGTAAGTGAGAAGAATGTTCCAGACAGAGACGTGTTGAGATGTAGTCACAAAACATAGACATTCCGAATTACTGGAGCAGGAACAAGCAAGGCAGAGGATGAGCTGCAGAAGTTCGGCAGGGGCCAGATCTGATCAGCCCGGGCCTGGTAGTGTGCTCAGAATTAGAAGAGGTGCATCTATTTCCTGGGGGCTCATTAAGCAGGAAGTTCTGTGTCGGCAGTAAAGCCAGGCAGTGGTCCTTACCCTCAAGACACTTTGTTTAGTTGGGGAGACAAACAGGTAGGCGGTTACCATACCATGCATGTGATGAGTAGAAATAAGTCTACTTATTAGGGGAGCACATTGCGGGAGGGGAGCCCTAGTCCAGTCTTAGGGAGTCAGGGAGGATTGTCTTGAGCAAATTATCCAGGCGGGACCTGAAAAGTGGTAAAAGCCTGTCCAGGTGAAAAGGGATACAAATGAAGGAATAAAGGAATGAAGTGAAAGTGCTGTGTCTTCTGGAAACCCGTGGGAGTCAGGGGTGGGGAATGATGAGCCTGAAGTCACTTGGGACCAGATCATATTTGTAAACTGTTGAACTTGAACTACATTCTGGTGGCAGAGGGGAGCCATTGAAAGGAGAGCAAGTCATCATTTCTTATAGAAAACACCATCTGTGTTTTTAAAAATGGATCAGAGGATATAAAACAGGAGGCAGAGACGGCAGTGAGGAGGCTCTTAAGGACCTTGCCCAAATGTTTTGAGCCCTGAACTAGGGTGCGGAGAGGTGAGGGGTGCCCAGTCCAGGAAACAGGGGCGGACACCATTGTAAACTCCGATTGCTGTCATTAGAAGATGCACAGTTTGGGGGGATTCGAACAGCTTGGAGCTGCCGCCAGTTCTCCTGATGTTAAGATTACAACAATGGGAAGGTAAAGGGCTTTTAAAGAAATTTTTTTTTTTAAGTTAAATATTTGTTGGGGAAAAAAATCAAACTGTGGAGGTGGAAGAAGTAAAAAGTGAAAGTTTCCTCTTTCTTTGGAGTAAAGACTTTAAAAAAAATTTTTTTTCATGAAGATACCCATAAAGGCTGTAAGGTTCGTGGGGGCAGGACCCCGATTTTTATTTTTCGTTTTTTAAAAATCACTACACACATAGCACCTAGCAGAGTGCCTGTCAAATGGAGAACACTCCATAAACATTTGTTAAATGAATTTGTGAAAAATTTATCTGGGTAAATTTTTATCATTTATCTTAAAATGATACCACAGAAGATATATAATTTTGCAATGTTTTAGTTAATATGTCATAAACAATCTATATTAGAGTAACCACTGCATTTTTATCTTTCTAGTTAAATTTTTATTTAACTTGGCTTTCTAATGGAGGGACATGTAGATTTAGATTTTTTCCAGATTTTTAGTTTTACACAAACATACAGTGAGCAGTTTTATAGGAATATTCATTGCACATTTCTGCTGGGTTTTAAACACGGGATTGCTTGTCTAGAGGGTTGCTTATTTAAAATGTTGAGAAAAACAAATTACTCTTCAAACAGTTTATACCCATTCTTTGCACTCACAGATTATATGAGAGGACCTTTTCCCCCAACCCCTTACTAACACTGGTATTATCATTCTTTAATTTTTGTCATACTGATGGTTAGCAGTTAGTATCTAGTTTTAATTTTCATTTCTGGGTTTTTAGTGTAATTAAGCACTGTTAAGTATTTCTATTAGGCATTTATCTTTCTAAAAAGTAGTTCTTAAGTCAAATCAGTTGTTTTAGTGGGAACTGCAATTGAGAGGAAGTCTAATTCTGTCCACCTCCCCTCCCCTCCCCTTTTCCTGTTTAAGCAGGTATGTGCGTACACACATGCACACATGCACACTTCAGTGTGTAGAGAAAGGCCAGGCCATCTCACTTGTTTGCCCACTGGCCCTTTCTTCATTGGCAAAGCTTTGTTCGTGTTCAGAGAGAGCCAGCTGGTAATTCACTAGACTCCAGCTCACCTCATTTGAGACCTTCTGTTGTGACCTGCTTATTACTTCGTCCTCAGAACTAGTTTAAAAAACAGAATTTTATTTTAGTCTGGTACACTTAGAAAGTTCATCATAATCTGCAAATCCGAAATGTAGACCAAAAAGTCGTCCCTTAATAGGTTTGTGTGTGGGGGGGCACATCTAAGGACACATCTGGCAGCATTATGAACAGCGCTGGCACCAAGGGCACCTGTGGGGGGTTAATGGGGACCCTGCATCATCCTTGCCATGTGCCTGGTGAGTAAACTCCTAGAAGTTTCTGGGAATGGTAGCGAGTGGGGAAAAGGCTGCAACCAACAATCAGTGTCACAAAGTGGGGATGACTAATTTGCCGAGGAGGCCGTCGAGACAGATGTTTAATTAGCTGAAGTCAGTGGATAAATTGGGAGAGGACTGCCGAGCCAGAGAGGTGCCTTTTCCCCTCACCTCTCATTTAACTGCGTTTGGGTCGTGCATTTTTGTTTTGATTTTGTTTTTGTTTTGATTTTGATTTTGTTTTAATTTGATTCTGGTTTTGGTTTTGGTTTTGTCCTGACCATTTATTTTCTTTTCAAAGAGAACATCCTCAGATTGGAGCAAGCTGGGGAGGAGTGTAGAGAGAAAGTACCCTTTGGTTACAGCGACTGAGTACTTACTGTATTCCAGGTGTTTTTGTATTTAACCTTGACAGTGAACGTGTGAGATGGGTATTCTCTCTTTGTTACGGTTGAGAAACTGAGGCTGTGCATGTGTGTGTTGTACATATATGTGTTGCTAATGAGTCATGTAGGTGAGATTTGAACCTAGATCTCTTGATTCTTGAGCCCAATATTTTTTTTCCCTGTACCCCAGCGTCCCCACTTAAGATGTACTGCAGATGGAGGAACTTTCTGGAGTAAAGGTAACAGTCTATATATATTCACAGGAGCTGGTGTCAGCACAGGTGTATGCATTTATCAGAACTATTCCATGGTACTTGTAAGATCTGTACATATTACTGTATGTAAATTTTACTATGAAATAGAAGAATCTTAAGTATTGAACAGAAGTTAATGTTATACACACTGAAGTGTTTAGAGTGAATATACTTTTGTCTGCTCCTTACTTAGAAATGCATTTTTTTAAAGGGACTGGTGAATAGAAATGTGATAAAGCAAATATAATAAGGTGTTAGTTATAAGATCTAGGTAGTATGTACATGGATTTTCAGTGTACAGTTCTTTCAACTTTTTTGTGACTTAAAAATGTTCATAATAAAATAGGAAAGACCTCATAAAATTAAAAATATATAATTTAGATTCTACTTATATTAATATACATTTCTGGACTTACAAATACATGTTCTTATGGCATAGAAAACACTAATCTTTATTTCTATTTGTAGGATATTTTATCTTTCATTACTTTTTATGTTAAATAACGTCTTCCACTGATCTGTGGCTTTAAGTAGCACAGAGAGTTATGACTATAATAATGATTATTACCACTTCCTGAATATTCAAAATTTGCCAGGCAGTCTGCCAAGCGACATTTTTTTATTATGTCATTCAACCCCTGAAACAACTATTTGAATGGATTATTATTTTTGTTTTAAAAGTAAGAAAAGTAAATGTCAGAGAGGAGGATACAAGACTTGTCCAAAGTCACACAGCTAGTGAGTTAGGGAGCTGGGACGCCAACCTAGAGGTACGATGCCAGAGTTCACCTTCCTAACCACTGCGCCGGGCGTCCCCCACCGGCTGTGGTGACAGGATCCACAGCTCGGGGGAGGCCGGTGTGCTCTTCTCCCTAGAAAAACCCAGTGCACCTGCTTCGTTTAGACATAGCCCATGATTCAGTGGCAAGGGCATGGGCTCTGGAACCAAACTAGCCCTGGTCCCCACCCCAGCTGTACCTTCCACACGGCTGTGAAGTTAGGCACGTCATCAAACCCCTCGACCCTGAGTTATCTTTTCTGTCAATGGGGTAATAATACCTACCTTGTAGGGTGGTTATTTTAACTGAATGCACGTAAAACAATTCATAGTAAGTGCTCAGTGGATGTCAGCTGCCTTTGTCCCTATTGCCACTGCCACATCGAGCACACCATAAAACCTGACTTTTTAGGGTTTGATTTACTTCCTTTCCTACCCATGCAACTTGCCCTTTGCCTGCACCTTCTGTTTTCCAATGAATTAAGTCTAAAGAGATATTATGCCCTGTGGTAGAACTAGCCTTTCGATTGCGTTTGGGTGTGGATCTGCTGCAGGCCCCTTTACTTGGAACAAGGAGAAAACGAGATCCAGAGAGTCAGCTCTAATGACTTTTGACTAACAGGAAAACGTACGTGTAGGCGTGGCTTAATGAACGCAAGCCTCGTTCATCATACAGCTCAGATCAGCAAAGCCACTGTGCCAGAGATTCGAGAGGTAAGGGGGACAAACTACAAATGCCTGTAACAGACATGTTTACAAGTGACTTTTAAATACCTTCGTATTAACCATTGAGTAGCTCACAGAGTCTGTTGCTTCTTCTCAGAAAACATTTGAAAGCGGGAATGTAATTAAACAGCAACATGGTTCTTGAGTGAATGGTTATGGAAGTCACAGACAGTTGAAGTGCTAAGCCCCTCACATCCCTCCATGTAGAGTCTCAGTGTCCCCCAGAGGGAGCAGAGGGCAGCATGTGTGGATTCATGAGCGGCGAGTGGCTCCATCTGGATCGATGGCGGAAATGAGGAGGTTCGGGCCATGTCTCAGGCTGGAAGCTGCTGGGAGGAACACTGTCCCACAGCTGCTCGGGCTCCTGTCAGAGGCGCCATGGCCTGTCTCAGTGAGTTCCTGCCGCGTCTGTCTCACTAGATGATGACGAGCACCTTACCGAGGAGAAGGATGAGAACGCCCCCCTTTTTCCTTGGGGGAGGGTTTGGAGAAGAACGGGGTTTTTATTTTTGGTTTGCCGGCACTGTACCTGGCCAGTACTGTAGCTGGCCCAGAGTTGGTGGCTGACACATTTTGTGGAGTGAACTAAGGAGAAGCAGTGAGAGCCAAGCTCGTCAGGAAGCCATTCACTGTACTTTGATTACTGGAAAGCAGACTTCCTCAGAATTAAATCATCGAGGAAAAATGTAAATGTCGTAAAAATGAAACACAATGTACATCAGTTGAAATTAGTTGCTTTCCAGGTTCCCTTAATGACATGAATCTCTAATGAATTCTTGGGGAGCCAGAGGAGTGTACCAAAAACAGACATTTTAAGCATCGATAATCAAGTACAGGTGCCCAGCAGGAGGAAGCTACTGCACGCACTGTATTACAGAAAAAAAAAAATGAAAGCAAACTCACTTCCCATCGTGGGACGGGAGGAGGCAGGGAGTGGGAGAGAGAGCACATGCTAAATCCTCATCTTCCATAGAGAGAGTTAGCAGGTACTGTGTGACATTTAAATAATTTTTAAAGCAGCTGACTAGGAATGCTAATAAAAATATGAAGATCGGAATGACCAGGAAGAAGGAACTCAGAGATGGGCAGGGAATTCACTGGTTTTCATTACAGAACTTGGATTTATAATTTACTTGTAAAACTATATATACATGCACTTTGATAGAAGTAAAAATAGTTTTTCACATTTGTAAAAAAGACAGCTTACTTTCCAATCCTAGAGCTTAGAAATACTTCTCTTTCTTTCCCTTACATGGACTTTCTGTTTTTGGAAACTTACTTTCTCTTAAAAGCCACAATCCATTTCATGGTGTTGGACATCAGTTTTCTATGAGAACATTGTTATTAAATAGTTGCTTTTCATTATAAACATTTCAAACCTTTAAAGACCAACATGTTATACAAGTAGAACTGTTACATGGTGACTGTTGCCAGCATTTCGTCTCTGTGACCTGTTTTCCATAGGTTAAAGTACGAGCTCTTAGCCAAGTACGCCATCCCATTCTAAGGATGACTGATGCCTCAAATGTAAATGAACACAGCTGCTTTTCCACAACGTTAGAGTCCCACACAGCTGTCACATGTACATTTTGACATTCTTTTTTTTCATCGGGACAAAAATTAGCTTACTAAAAATCTACTGATCTGGTTAACTATATTGTCTGACTTATGTGGAGAGGCAGAGAAGAGGTCATAGAAAAGCCCAGTGAGCTAGAATGTAGCTGCCCCAAGAGACTTGAACTTATCTAAAATGAAAGCCCCGTGATGAGACCCTTCTCGAGAACAGAAGGTCTGTAAGGGCCTGGCGGTGGCCGCCGACCACTGCCGCCTTTGCCCGTGAGCCTGAGCCTCTGCTCAGTGTGCTCTTCCAGCTGCAGAGATTATGGGGGACCACCCGTTGTTTCTCGAAAGCCAGAACCAGTGCTCTCTCCTCCTTGCATTCCCTGGAAGACTTATCTCAGGGATGGCTGTTGTGGATCCAAGGACCACGCTTCCTCTATTGGCGTAAAGCTCACACTACCACTACCAGCTGGTGGCCTTGCTCAGGTCACGCCGACATAAGGTCACAACTAGATCACAGGCTGCTGGCTGGTAGCCTTAACTTTGGACCTTAATACCTGGGTTCTGAAAACATCTCCCTGGTTCCACTCTTGTCCTTGTTACTCTTTCTATGTCTCTGGTACGTTCCTTAGCCTGTTCGAACTTTGTTTTCCTTATCGATAAATGAGAATGTTATCTTCATAACATTTTCAGAATTAAATAGAAATCTACGTCAGACACCGAGCACATAGCTGTTAAAATTTCATTGCTCAGTAAATGTTAGTTCTGTCCCCTCCCTTCAGTGTCACTGTTGTGAGACCCAGCCATACTCACCATTTGGTGATAGAACACTTGGTTTTTTATGAGTATGACTGCTTTGAGTCATGGTTGAACAGAGACGCTGGCTGCCGAGGAGCGCAGCGCCCATTCATCCCACATCAGGTGCGGCCCGGAACGTGTGCATCTGTCCGCCCAGCTGCTCGTTCGAGCTTTTCCGGGGTCCGAGGCCCCTTGTCAGAGCAGCGGAGCATCAGGGAGAACACAGGTGCGCATGTGCAGGAGTGACCCGGCCTTCCTCGGGAGCACGTTGCATCTGGGGCCGGACGCGCAGAAGGGTTAAAAGCTGGAGAAACTTTTGTCATCAATTTTCTCTTCAGCAGGACTTCCCAGTGAACACCTGACAGCAGAGAGGAAGTGCTGATTGGCCTCAGAGTCAGCTGAAGGAGACAGGAGCTGCAGTGGGAGCTGCTGGATTTACTGTGATTAGCAAGGCAAATGGAAAACCAGCAGGGCAGCCCCGCTCGCAGATAATAGATCTCACAGGAAGGAAAACTCCCAGGAAGGAAAGTGGCCGGCAGCCACGACGGCTCTACCTGCTTCGCTGCCACTTGCCCTGTTGCTTTTACCCTTCCATCTTGTATGTTGAGCACAAAGAGAAACATTTTAACATCTTGGCTTAGAAGCCACAGTTGGCTTAAAATAAAACAAGATATGTCACTTAGTTTCTCATCTGATAGCTTCAGAGTTCAACATGGTGAAATGTGCAAAATTGTATCAATACAGCAATCAATAATTGCCACTTATTATTACGTGCTAGATTAAGTGTTCTACGTGTGTTGTTATCTCATTTAATCCATAAAACGGCCTCATGAGTTAAAAATTATCCATCATCCTCAATTTGGAGATAGGAAAACAATGCTTAGAGCACTTACATCATTTCCCAAGGTCTTAAAGCTCGACATCGCTGGGGTTTGAACCCCGTATTAAGGTCTTCTTGCTCATCCAGTGGAAGGTTCTGAGGCAGGCGCCCAGACGGCTGCAGTGGGGCTGTGCAGGGTACTGCTGGGAAAGGAAGCAGCCGGCCTGGGAAGCTGGTAGAGATGGAAGGTGTCATGGAAGTCAGTAAGGGAAAGGAAGACGCAGTGGCGATGGAGGCCACATAAGACTTGGGGGATGCCCATAAAGGACGGACCGGAGGAGCAGGCAGTGACACGGAGGCAGGAAACTGAAAAGTATATGCCCTGAACAGCGAGGAGAACAGCTTGGCTGGATCATAGAGGACTTAGGTGGACGAGAAATTGCGATGGATAGAAAGTCTAGAATAGAGTAAGGAGTTGGCCACTGGGAAGTTGTGGAGGGATTGTTAAGCGTGGACGTGATGACTTTTAGAGTTTGACTCCGGAGAAGAGCAGTAGGGTGAAGAATGGATGGCTGGAGGCCACGCGATGGTGGGGGGACCGTTACTGTGGGCCGGGTGATAAGCGATGCAAGGGAGGCTTGTGACGTGGGTAGGGATGGGGATTGACTTAATGTCCACAGGAAGGAGGACGGATGAGTAGGAAGTGTTCCGGACTGAGTGCCTTTTTCACTACGCTGACTGCGTAGAGGCCAGAATCGCTCTCAGTCACCTTTGCGTCTGTAGTGCCTCGTACAGAGCGTGGTACACAGTGGGTTTCGTGAATGTTTGATGAACACCTGGGTTAATCTATCGGGAGACCCAGTGTCATCGTTGGAAACAAGGAAAGAGCTGATCTGAGAAGGAGAGGTTTAAAAGTTTATAGTTGATTGTCCCGTAAAATTAAAAGCAAAGGTGTGTGTGGCGATCTCTCCGTTCCTGCTGTTCATTGTCCGCAGCGCTTCTGTGGCGAGTTGATGGAGGCCCTTGCATGGCCCTGCGGTCCCACCCAGGGCTGGCCTCCCTTCATCGGGGCAGTGGGGATGGGGCACTGGCACCTGCTCTTTGTAGAGCAGTGTCACTCCTGGTGCCTCACTGCATCTCTTCAGCAGCCGGTCGGGTACGTGACGACTGTGATCCTCGTTTTACGGAGGAGGAGACCGAGGCTCAGAGGGGACGTGGTTTACCCAAGCCCATCTCCGGCATAAGCAGCTTTGAATATATGTCTTCAGACTCCACTGTATCATAACAAAGTCCCATGATTGAAGACGTGTGGCCCCGAGCTGCGTCGGCATTGACTCAGGTTAGAGTCACCGCTTTTGTGTAACTCAGAAAAGGCCGCAGACAAATGAAGTCTCCTTTTTGTTTGTTTTCTTTTGTGTTTGTCCTTAGGTGCTTGTGACTAAATTCGCTAATTTCACTGGCTGTCAAGGCTGTGTGAAGGAAAATGGGTTTGAACTGCTGTGGTTTTTGAGCACTGGACTGGATGTCAGAAACCTTTGCCATCACAGGAAATTCTGTCACTCCGGATTTACTGTCTGTTCCCCACAGCTGAATTCCTCAGCGGGGTGATTTAGCACCCTGGCGCCCCGTCAGCCAGTTTTGGCATTTATTTGAATGCATTACCCCACTGGTTTCCATAAACTATTTTACAATTGTTTAAAATAAATGACTGTTTATTTCCACAAAAGCCATCTGTATTTCTTTACAGAGCAACAGATAACTGTATGTAAAATTTGGTAATGTCACACTGACTCAAGAGAAACAGATTGGCTTGAAAAATTGGATGCTAAGGGACAGTGTTAAAGGCTTCCATCCTTTCTAACAAGTGATATCTGGATTTGAAGGGGGGGAAAAATATTTCTTTCTTACAAGCAATATCAGGCCTCCTTTTTTCAAAGGGAAGTGCAATCATGGCAGATTAGTGACAGGATGTGGACTGTAAGCATTCCTTCTGGTGGTAAAGTGTCTGTCCCTTTGAACACGCTCTCTGCCTGGGACGGTGTGGAGGTGGCTCCCACCTGGTGGCTTCCACCTTCCCCAAGCTCGGAAGTTTGGGGTTGGCCATGCCTCACACCCTCTGGCCCTCGCGTGGAGCAGGTTTCATTTCGGCCTGTGCATTGGATGGAGCTCAGAGAACTCTGGGAGGAAGCGCGGTGGGTCAGGTCGCAGTGCGTGCGGAGCCAGGCCCCGGGCAAGGGGACCGAACTGATGGGAGGCGGGACTGGCTCCCAGCAGTGTCCCAAGCAGCAGTGTCTCAGCTTGATCCGCCCTGGCGAGAACTGGGGCATTATCTGAAGTCCCCCAACAGCGAGGACATTTGGAATCAGATGGAGGTGGAGCTACACGTCTGCTTTGGAGGCAGAGGGGTCAGGCTGGCAGCCAAGCAGACGGGGCTTCTGCTTGGTCACGGTGTACTCACTGTGCACATTCTGTGCCGTGACCATCCTGGGGATGCAGAGAGGTGAGAGAGACAGGCCCACCCAGAGGTCTTTCTCGTGTGGGTGGCGGAGTCCGGAGGCAGTGGGTCTGAAACAGAGTTTTGATTTCTCAGGAGAGAACAGCGCTGGAGGAGTGCAGTCGAAGCGAGGTGATTCTGGCAGACAAGTGTGAGCAAAGGCACGGAGGACTGAAGGGACATAGTTTGGAGAATGTTTCTCGATTACAGTGTCACTAGGTGGGAGATGGGAAGGGGAAGGGAATTGAGACCAGTTCTAGAGGTTCTAGCTTCTGCTGGAAAACTGGAAACCACTCCTCCCCGAACCCCCAAACCCCCCCCCCCCAAACAAAAAGTGCTGCTTAGAAAGCAGAAGCAGCAGCTCAGGCATAGAACTCATTGAATTTTTGGAACACCTCTTAAGAAGTAAGTGCTGTCATTACCCCTCTTTGACAGATGGGAAAGTAAGGAATAGAAAGGTTAAGGGACGTACCCAGGGTCACACAGCTGTCACGCAGCTGCGGGCGTGGACTCCTGACAGACCGCGGAGTGGAGGCATCAGGGCTGCCCTAGAGGTAGCCGAGCAGGCCATGGAGAGACGCTATGGTGTCGCCCTTTGTTTTCACGGCCCCTCTGGAATCCATGAGGAGGATGGGGCAGGCACGGTCGTCCAGGCGGGGGCGGTAGAGTAGCAGGTGGGCGCTCTGAGCCTCGGTCCATGGTCACAGCCTCTCTGGGAGCTGCCTCTGGACACCAGCAGCCAGCCTCAGATGCTCCAGCCCTCCTCGCCTATGCTAATTTGCTCCTTTGAGCAGCTCTGGAAATCTCTCTGATCCGACCCATGGCTTGACTGGACCACAGAACCCCCGAACAGGCTCTGTGCCATTTTAGTTCCCAGCTCCGCCACTGCCGAGGTGTCTCCCCAGCTGCTGCTGAGCCCACAGCATCTGTGAGGAGCCAGAGACGGGGCAAGGAGGCCCCAGAGGCCACAGGCCCTAATCTGATCTAGCCAGAATCACTGCGAAAATTGTTCAACCTCATTTTTTTTAATTGGATTTTTAATGACAAAAGGAATGCCAGTATATGCCCACTGACAAAAATCCAGAAGATGAAAGTCTGTAGAGTAAAAAGCACAAGCCTTCATCTTTGCTGCTACGCCTCCCACACCCAGAGTTAATTCTGGTTAACAGAGAACAATTGGGCTCATACCCTTTCAGACTGCGTTGGTTTGTGTATTCAACAAATATGCACTCGGACGTATAAATGCACATATAGCTGGATTTTACTTTATTAAACTGGGGCCTACTCCATATATTCTATTTATTTTTTAATTTAATATTGTATCATAGAAATCCTACTGTGTCTTTCTAACTTAGCTTAATTTTTTAACAGCTGCGTAATATCCCACTGTACAATATATGCCATAATTTATTTAATAGTTTCCTACTGGAGAATATTTAGATTGTATGCAATTTTTGAGATTAAAACGGTGCTGCAGATGTTTTGATATTCAGACATCTCTGAACAGGTATCATCGTGTACTTGAAGTTATGTTTCTCAGGATAGATTCCTTTGTTGGATCAAGGTTGTTCAATTTTAAACGCCACCTTGTTGAAGCCATTCTATTTAACAAAGATTATTGAGCACCTACAAAGAGCCTTTTGCTCTGTTGGACCTCTGGGAATGCAGTTGGATTTTTAAAAAGCCTCTCTACACCCCCTACTCCACCATCTTCAAAGAGTACCCCAATGGGAGGGGGTGGGGGCAAAACAGTGACAGACAAAAATGCTTGTGATCCAGCATGCTCGGTGCAGAGAGAAGCAGGGCCCCGAGGAGCTGGGATGAAAGGGTTCTTGATTGTGACAGGGATTCAGGCCAGGCTGCAGGGAGGAGGGGAGGTGCTGAGAGGTGTGCCTTCCTCCCCTCCCAGGAGCCCATCTGTGAGGCTGGGTATTCAAGAAGAAATGTGTTCTAAAGAATTATGATGCTCCTGCATTTTCTCCTACACAAAGAAGGAAATCTCAGCCGTACGCCCTTTCCTTTCCTCCTCGTGGCACTTTCTGATTGATGATTGGAAATGATGGCAATACATAAACTATTTTTCTTTTTATTTTATGACCTAGTAATAGCAGTAACATATTTCCAGTAAATGTTTTCTATCGCAATAAAAAAGTTGTAACAGGACTAGAAATGGGTATAGTTAAACCCTAAAGAAATCACACTTTCAGAACTGTGGATTGAGGCAGTAACTCTGTAAATCATTTAACTTAGAAAAAAGTTCTCTTCCCCCGGGAAAAAAAGAAAAAAATTCGGGCAAGCAGCTGGTGTTCATGTTAAATGCCTAGCAGGTAGGCACCTGCTGTTAGGGCTGGGGGCCCTCAATTTTGACCTCTGAAGACCAACTCTCCTCTCTCCCTTCTCTCCCCGTCCCCACCTAACATCCTTTCTGAACTGATCAATCATCTCAATCTTGCAGTTCCTTTTTTTCAACCCAGAGATTAAGAAGAGTATAGAACATTCTTCCTGAGATCCAGCAGAGGAGTGCAGTTAAGGGCACAGGCTCTGGAGTCACACACCCAGATCCTTGTCCTGGCCTCACTCTCGCACGTGACTTAAAACCACGCCACATTTTTTTTTCTCCCCTGTAAAATGGGAATTATACCTCAGAGAGTTTTGTGATTCATAGAGTGAATGCACGTCAGGCACTTTGTTAAGGGCCGGGAGAGACCTCAATGTCAGTCACTTTTGTTTCAAAAAGGGCAAATTGATGATTTTGCTAAGTTTGCACAACAGTATAACGACCGGCATTTGCCGAGTGTTTATTATATCCTAGGCATTGTGTTACACGTATCTTTGCAGTTACTCTATGAAGGTTTAGATCACATGACTTTGCCCAGTGGCACATAGCTTGTAAAAGAGCCAAGATTTTTATCCAACTCTTTTTGTCCCCAGAACCCACGCTGTAGCCACCCCATGTCCACTTTCTAGGATTAGAAACTCATCAGGAGCAAAGACGGTAAAACTTTGAGTCATTTCGTCTCACCAGACGTGGCCTCCTTTGGCTGATGAAGGTTGGGAGCTGACAGTGTTGAGAGCCTGTGCTCCAGCAGTCCCGGGCAAGCAAAAAGGAAGCACGTATCTTCCCTGGCTGCAGACAGAGCAGCCCGTTCCTCGTTGGCTCCTTATTCAGGCTTTGTTACTCTTAAGAGAATAAATGGCCGCTGCTTCTGCATGAGGTGTCCTTAATGTGCTCTAAAAATTAGGCCTTTCCCACCCTTTGTCTTTAATTTCTGATTCTAGCTGACACCTTCATTAATGGCCCAGTGCAAGCTTTCTGTCGACTTGAGGACTACTGTGTAAGAGTGGTTTTGCTGTCCTATCAATAATAGTCATAATTTCCCCAATACTCTCATCAGCCGTGAATTGAGTCTTGCAGCAAAGAAATGGAAGCCCCAGTGCAGCGGTTTGAAAGCGATTTGTCTTGTGGACGGCGTCTTATTTCAGTAAAATCAGGTCAGCGCGGCACTGCTGGGTCAGGTGTACGTCTGGTACAAATTAGTTGGAGGAAATTGATCATTTGAACCTTAGGTTATTTTCAGCTACTGTAGCTTTTTAGGATCTTTTTTCTTTATTTACATTTGTCTTAATAAACTTTAACCATCATTGTCAGGCAAATGAAATGTCTTCTGGGTTCCAGCCAAGCCTTTGCTAAGAGGAAAGACTGTTCTCTCTCCACCCCCACTGTGCCCGCCTTCCCTTCAGGTTTGGGGTTTGCTACAGTTACCCCCGTTTAAACACCTAAACCCACCCCCTTCTCCTCCTCCAACCAGCCCCCTTTCTGGGGTTTGTTTATTGCACATACTGGCCCCTTGACCAGTCTGTTCTTCATTGCTATTGAAAGTTAATGGGGGCAAAATTGCATTCCCAAACATTTGAACCTGAAGTGGCCAAGGCCGAACTTGGTTGATCTCTGGTGATCGGTTCAATTTAGTTACGATTTTTTGCCATTAGGCCGGGGCTGAATGATGGTGATTTGGTTGAGGCCAAATGTCTGAAGAAAATTGGCTCCCTGATAAGGGCGCTGTTATCAGAGGGGCTACCTTCTCATTTACATTTAGATGAGTATTGATTATTTATTTACTCAGAGAAGTGAGATTCGTTTCCAATCTTATCTTTCTCGTCTCTGCTTGTCAGCAGAAAGAGAGATAGAGCTCCTGACATCAGGCCAAGATAACAGCACTTTGTAGTAAAGATAAAAGTTGGAATGGGTCTTTTTCTAGTCTTGACTGAAAGGATAAGTTTTAAAAATTAGAACTGATGGGTCATGCTTTCAAAACCTTTCCTGAAGGTTTTGCAGTGTAACTAGACGGGAGAATTGGTTTATTGGAACAGCCTTGGTCTTTTCATCTTTTGTAATAGGCATTGTATTTAATTCGATTATATTCAGCTGTTTCACTGAGAGCAAATTGTGTATTGGCTCCGAGAAGAGAGACTAAAGTGTGACCTTATTGTCATGTCAGCTTGTTCCTTTTTTATTATTTAAATTCCAAATTGTCCGATCTGAGCCTCAGAGGGGGTATAAGCTGTAGTGGTTATCACTGGACGATAATTCAGTGCTTATATTAAGATCAAGCAGAAAATGATTACAGCCGCCTCTAGAGGAAGAGTTATAAGCGATGGGGCTGACAGCGGAGGCAGACATTTCAGAATAGCTGATGTTGACCAAGCCCTGCCGTTGACAACATCAGCATGTCAGCGATGGCTTCGGCTGAGTGAGGAACTCAGGATTCAGCCGGGCCCTGCCATAGAGCAGACGAGGCTTGGCACAGTGTGCCTCAAATGGTCCCCCTGCCACCAGTCTCCTCCATCCCACTGGCAACAGACCCACCAGAAGAATTTTACCAAAATATAAAGCTGATCGTGTCACCCCCCTGCTCTGTCAGCATCGCTTGCGTATAAGAGAGAATCCAAACCTCGTCCAACAGTCTGGGCCAAGCATCCCAGCCTCGGCTTCCCCTCAAACCCCCACCGAGCCGAGGGTTTGGCTCGGTCCTCACAGCAGCCTTCTGCGGGACTTTCTCTTACCTTCGTTTTAAAGATGAGAAAATACACAGATTAAATAATTTCCCCAGAATGTATAGCCAGCAGTTTTACTCCCCGAGAGAACACAAACACCAGAAATTTGCTGCTCAAAACCCAGACTCACCTCTTTTTTTGCTCACACTTAATCCTTTTCTGGCTACAAGAAGCTCTTGCAGATTAAAGCAGCTCTTTAAGTTGGTGAATGGAAAATAGTTGACGTGAAGGTGTGTCTGTGAAGGTGATTTTACCATTTTTCGGTCCTCACGTTTGTTCTCATGCTCGGCAGTAATAATGATAGGATGATTTGTTTATATCCCATTTGAACCCAAAAAGCACTTGGAATTGCATACATTATTATAGTGGGATAAAAAATACACACATTGAAACGACATGAAAGAAAAATGGAAAATAAAGATCCAGAGGATTAAGTGACACAGAAATGAGTGTCCAGCCATTATCGTTAGTCATACATTTAGTGTTGATCTTCCCTGTGGACAAAGGAGAAAGGGACACAGTTGGTTACAAGATTTGTGACAAACCGTCTAACACTGGTGGCTCCGAGGAAGTGCACTTTTCCTGCTCCTGAAGTCTGAAAGAAGTTTCTCCCATGAGTCTTTAAAATAAGATGTAGATGGCTTCTTTCTCCTGGGGCTTCTGCCCTTGGCTCTCCATTGGGTGTGGAGTCACAGATAGCCTCAGCTGTTAAGGAATTGCATACTAAAACCTTTTATGTTTCAGTCAAGGATTAACGGGATGGAGGAAGGGACCAGTATGCCAGTATTGCCAGTATGTGTGTACGTGTCCACCACCCAACAGATAACTACAGATATTCTTTGAACCGTATGTGCTGAAATGTCCACCTCGGCTTTACAAAAATCCCATAAAAATCCTGCCTGGGTATTACAACTTGGAACCCTCCCAAAGTGCCCAGAGCAGTATTTTGTCCCTAGCCTGTTTGGTGACAGGGCACTGCTGCAGTAGATATACATCACTGGAACACCCGAGCAGATTTTGCTGTTGCTGCAAAGGGAACGGCTTCCCAGAATCTTCCTTTTGTGTCCCCTTCTGCTGTGAAGTGGAGGGCGGCGGCTTCATGAGCAGCTGTGACATTTTAAAACCTCTTTCCAAAGGGTAGATGTTGCCTGGAGAACTATGTCCTGTTCAGTGTGAAAGAGCCTTTTAGATTTTATGTAATCATTTCTTTGGCAGAAGTATATTAATAGAAACTGAACCTCACAGCTTGTCTTTTTTAAATGGTTTTGGCTGCCGTTTTTTTTTTTTTTTTCTTTCCCCTCATGTCAGCTGTCTAAAAATTAAACAAGCATTTGATGGAAACTATAGCTTGATAGATGTAGCTCCGGGTTGTCATAATCTTGATTATCATCAACAGACATTGATTAAGAAGTAGTTACGGGTGGTTTATGAATAATACAGAGAGCGCAGGCCTCAGCAGTCCTAAATGTGAGTCTCAGTTCCAGTGGGACATCGAGCAGGTCATTGAGCCTCTGTAAGTCGTAGTTTCTTCCTCTGCAGAACGAAATTCATACTCTTTACATCCTAGGGGACAGAACAAATGAGACGATCCATATAAAATGCCTGGCACAGTACCTGGCACATTGGAGGCCATGGTCTGGTATGTTATGGTCTTGTAGTATTGTTGCAGTCCGCTGATGAGAATGATGAAGTGGAAGCTGGCACTTAGATAATACTGTTAATGTGTCAGACACTCTGCTAACCGCTTTACAGCTGTTAACTCACTGAATTCTCAGACAGGCCTGTGAGGTAGGTGCTATTATGATCGCCGTTTTGTAAATAAAGAAACAGGTTACGTAAGCTGGCCCAAAGCCATACAGCTAAGTGTACAGCTGGGACTGGACCGAGGCATTGTGGTGTCAAGTCCATGCCCTTCGTCGTCATGTTGTATTGTTTCTCATCTGTACCCTGCCTCTTGCTACACAGTATGGCCTGAAGTCATCAACCTGGCTTTTCCAGGGAGACCTATGTGAGATAACTTATCCAGTGTTCTGGCAAGAATTAGGAGAGAAATTGATATTCGGAAGAGATAGTTTTCCATTTGGGTTTAGATCTCGAGTCACATCTATGGTTTAACCACCCCTACCTTCCCCAAAGTCAAGTCCCGCCAGTCCTTTGCTGAGTTTTTAGAACTGGATTTTAAAGCTGGTCTTTAGCACTTATGGAAGAGCAGGGAGTCCCCAGAGCAGGTAACACTCAAAATTTCAGTTGCCGACAAAACTGGGCATGCGTAGGAATATTCTTAAGGAAAGACGGGGAGAGAATGGACAGAAAGATAAGGTGGCCCTGCCTTCATAAGGACCCAGGTTCTACCCATAGCATGGGATACTTAGAATGTGTGGATTTCATTAAAATAAATTGTATCAGATCATTTTCATTTTGAATTTATAGAAACCACAAGTTAAGTGATTCAGAACCCAAATGAATCCACAAATCTACAAAAATCTATACATATGGAATAAACTATGGCCTCTTTATAATTGGCCAGTAATTTATAGTTTTGCAAGAG
This sequence comes from Macroglossus sobrinus, assembly GCA_004027375.1. NCBI lineage: Eukaryota > Metazoa > Chordata > Mammalia > Chiroptera > Pteropodidae > Macroglossus > Macroglossus sobrinus. Next base: position 3,823 of record PVKZ01001437.1, on the reverse strand, counting down.
CAAAAAAGGTTCAAAACACATAGGCTTTAGAGCCAAAGACCCCTGGGTTTTATTTCTCCATTTCTGCTTCCTACCTTTGTGAGCTTGGGCAAGGTGCTTCACCCTGCCAACCTTCAGAGTCCCAGTATGGCAAAGGGGAATAATAGTATCTGCCTGTTAGAGTTGCTGTAAGGAGTCAGTAAGGTAACAAATGTAGGGTGCCTGGCATATAATGGTCACTCAGTAAATGAGAGTCGTTATCTAGGCTTTAAGGAAAAAGTCTTAAAGCTTCTTTCAGGAAATAAACTATTTTAATAGAAATATCAGCAAGACCCAAGAGACAAAGTAAATCTTGAACGATGGCATTTTTGGCTTTGAGAGTGGTACAGGGACTTGTGTTTAGTACTCCGTGCCTGTCCTGGCTTCCCTCACGTTTCCCAGGCAGCTACAGTGACTGGAAGGAAAACGTGTACGGAGGAGACCAGCCAGAAGCACACCCTAATGCAGCCAGGCATTGGCGCCCAGCAAGCAGGAGAGGGGCGGCTTACGTACCGCCCAGCTGTCAGGCAGGCAGGCAGCACAAGAAGCCCAGCACCCTGTATACTGCTCTCAGAGTCAGAGTAGCATGCCAGGCTGCAGGACTACGTAGAATGAAAATATTGATCTCTGTAAACAGGTTATGTCTGGTTTTGATTAAATTATTGCATGTGCAAGACCCACTGGAGATGCTGCAATGCGTGGTGATCACAGTATCCTCAAAAATTGCATAGTAAGATATCAGAGGGCTTGTAAGTTTATATGATGTTTTTCAGATTATAAAAATAACCTTTATTTATTACAGGAAATGTGCAAAGTACAAAATAACGCTAAGGAAAAATAAAAACACTCATTATCCCACTATCCAGTAAAACTACTATTCACATTTTGTAAATAGCCTTCCAGTCTCTCCCCACCCACCCTGTGACTTTACTTATACTTTTTCATAATTACAATCGTCTTGCACGTTATGTGTTAGAATTTTCTGCTCTCATAAAATAGTATATTATAAACATGTTTTATAAAAGTAAAATATTTTTGCAACATCACTTTGAATATCTTCATGGTAATTCACAATATTTTGTTAGACCTAGGGTGTTCCCAAATTTTGCCTCTCAAAAAAAAAATGAATTATTGTAGCTAAACTCGGTACCCAGATTTCACTGTAGATTCAAAGATGTGGATGTTGGCGCTTTACACACGATGTCGCTGTGTGTTATTGGTGGCGGGCCAGTCAGAGATCGTCTAACAGGCCAATGTCTTAGAAAGCAGCTCTCCAGGTTCAGGGGTGACTTCTTTCCCTCCAGTGGTCTGAAGATGCCCACAGTCACAAAAGGTAGTTGTACGGAGGGCGAAGGGAGGAAAGGAGTATATGTACGAGGCTCTCACCAGCTAAGTTTTCTTGAAAGTTAGCTAGGCATGATTTTTCTGTGATTACATCCACCAGTGAATGTGTAACATGCAACGATCAGCAGCAAACATACCCAATAATTGATAACTTTCACTGACAGGTGACAGTGGAAACTAAGAATTACCTGTATTTCCATGCCTTTGTTTGCTTAATATTTTTAAAGTTAAATTTAACCATGTAGAATGATGAACTACAATGCCTTTTTGACCAGGATACGGTATATTGGAGCTTATAAGAATTGTGTAGATTTCTGAGCATGTATTTGGCTTAAATACGTAGTTGTTCGTGTTTCGAGCATTGTTGACTTGGTAAAGGTTTAAAAGCTATAGATAGCATTCAAAGGACTGGATGTATGTAAGAACTCTGAGAACTGGCAGAAGCACTCATGAAATACCAGTTAGAGAAAAGATCAAATGTACCACAAAACCACAGTGCTACAGATGTTGAATGTAGAACACGGGAGGGGAGAATGACTCGAGATGAGTGAAATGCCTCACACTGATGAAGGGGAAGTACTGGGTGTGAGCTGACGACGGCTTAAGCACAGATCTAAAAATACACGTTCCGCCTGGGAGCCCTGTGAGGCCTGTGATGCTTTTCCTCAGCGTCCCCACGCCTCTGCCTCTGCCTCTGCCTCTGCCTCTGCCTGACCAAACACGCCTTTCACAGTCAAAATAATAAGACAGTTTCTTACACCTCTGATCTTTTCAATAACCGTTAACAACAGGAGCAGTCTTTTGAATCTGATCTTTGGACCCATTCGGTGTTATCTGAGAACAAGATCGTCATTTGGCTTGACAAAGAAATACATGAATGAATGTCTCAAATGCCCCAGTGTTTTATTAAGATGCGCCAGAACCCCCTGTGTGGTGCAGGATAGCTAGTGTTCCTGCCTTGCAGGATTATTGAACCCGTGTCTTTGTCAGCGAAACCATGAATCAGCACCCACTGTCCTTCTGTCACTGTGACCCAGATTTTTCAAAAATGTGTTTGAATATTTGGGCCGTCATCATGGTAGAGTTCTAAACATACCGTATTCCTGCTTATAACTGATTATTCATTATGATACGGTTATTAATAATGGGTACTTATTTTCTTAGAGACTGTCATCTCTGTTCACAGTGATTCTTAAGGTTATAAATATTCCCACATTCCTAATTAGAAAGCAGGCTCAGAAAAGGGCATGTTACCTGCTCGGGTCTGAGAAGCCGTGTGGCCACATTGTGGTCCACATCATTCTGACTCAGAATCTGTCTACCTCCTACCTTGTTTCGGGGGAACTGAGCGAAAACAGACCTGATAATAGAACAGACGGGCATGTGAAACCTTGTGGGGAAAATCTCCCAAACTCTTCCGTCTCGGATAAGCCAGGCCCTCGAGACAGCTTCAGCGTTTTCCTATGCTTTAACCGCTTTTCGCCAGCATGCGGTGTTTTCCCAATGTTCAGTTCACTGTTTCAGCCTTCCTCCCCCCCTCCTGCCCCTTTGATCTTCCAGGCCCTCAGTACCGCCTGGAGAAGCAGAGCGAGCCCAACGTCGCCGTGGACCTGGAGAGCACCTTGGAGAGCCAGAGCGCCTGGGAGTTCTGCCTGGTCCGCGAGAACAGTACGTTGGCCACCTCGCTCCGTGCCCGCTTTGTCTGTTACGGACGTGCTTAGATGTCCCGTGTGCGTGGGAGCACGGGTCTGGCTTCCCGGGGCAGATCTGAGGTGACTGTTTTCCAAGGCAGACCTCAGCCTTCATGCCAGAAGTGCATCCCAAAGTGAAATGATTGATGTCGTGCTTTTTGGTGGAGAGTCTGCGTCCTGTTTAGCTCTCTGTGATTAATATTTTTCTGTTCAACTCTATCTTCTTAAGCTAGGAACAGTCCTGGAAACAGCTTAGAAAAATGAGGCCTTTCTTAGGCAAAGGCTGTTCTGTAATATAAAGCAACTGGCCCTGGTCAGTATCACTATATCACTGTTCAGACATCAAACTGTAGAAAATTCTGATTGTTTGCATACTCTTGGCAGGAGTCAGTGTGATGGTTTCTAGTGCTGTGTTGTAAGCGTCTTTAAAAGTTTAGTTAATTTCTTTCTTTCGAGTATCCACGTAGTGGACCTTTGCCATCCTCTCCTCTGTACTCCCATTGACTTAAGGGGCAAGTGACATGTGAAAACAGGTCATAGTGAACACAGGTGTTTCTTCTGCATGGAGCACTCTTTCCCCCACTCCGGTTCATTGTTTCTCATCCTTTGTCTCACTTTAAATGTCGCATTTTCAAAGAGGCCGTCCATGATCACTGTTCCCCTCACCTATGCCTGATCCATCCCTCACTTGAATCCCCCATTATATTACATCATAAAACACACTACTTTTTATTCATTGCATATATTTCTGTTTATAATTATATATATAT